>JAPPVO010000017.1:44308962-44379433 GCA_030407325.1 Camellia japonica
AAGAGAGAGAGAGAGAGAGAGAGAGAGAGAAGTAATTCAAGAATGAAGGAGATCAAAAAGGAGAAATACAAGGCTATTGGAAGCAGCCAAGAGAGAGAGAGAAACCGAGAAAGAAGAAGAAAAGGAAGGGAGGAAGAACAAAAGAAGAAGAGAGCCTGCGAGATACTAAAATTAAAGCTAAAAATTATGAAAAATTCATCTTAAGGTAAGAAATTACATCATCTTTCTAGTGTTGTTTGATTAATCTAGAAAAAAAAAAAAAAAAAAAAAAAAAAAAAAAAAAAAAAAAAAATTTGATTGAAGGTGGATATGAGAGGATTAAAATAGAGATTTGAGGAATAATTATATAAATTCATAGAAATTGGGTTTTGCATGTTCCATCTAGTTAGGTTGAAAAATATAAGTTATGATTCTTTAAATTTGTTAAATTTGAGTTCAATTTAGAGAACTATTCTTGAATTGAGTTCTATAAATTACATACAACAAGGATTTATTGAAGATTTGATCCATGAAAAGGAGTTAGGTTCAAAGTTATGGAAATTAATTTAGAAATTAATCACTTTGAATTTAGTTGTCTTAACATGAAATTGTGTTTCAACTATACATGTATCATGAATTTTCAAGAGTTTTGGAAGTTCAATTCATGATTTAGAATTTGTGGGTTTGAAATTGGACTTGATATGAAGAAAATGAATTAAATTTAAATTTGGGCAAATTTAGAGATAAATTATAATTTATGTTGAGAATCAAACCATTAGTTTGATTTTAATTCAACCTTCATCTATGCAAATATTTTGAAAGGGGGTTTGTAGCTTCAATTTTATGTTTCATAAAACAAAGAAAGAATTGAAAGATGATTTTTTTAAATCAAGAAATCCAAGGCTTAAATTTCAAATAAAGTCATGGAATTTTGAAGTATAAGTGGAACTAACTTCAAATATATGTAATTGGAAATGTTACTGCATATTTGAGTGAGTCATGCGTGAATTTGGAGCCTTGATAATGTGTTTTGAAGTTTAAACAATATTCTAGAAAACCTAGAATTCGTCATCATTGCTCGAGCAAAGAAATTGTCGCTTGAGCGTAGAATTCAAGCAACCAATATTTTTACAGACCAAGAGTCCTGCTCGAGCGACTAATGTTGCGCTCGAGAGAAGAGTCTTGTTTCATAAAAGTTTGAAAAGCTGTTTCATATTTCGATTTCCGTTCTCTTTCACTTCTAAGTACTATTAGGCATGTATTGAGCATTATAAATGAACTAAAGAGTTAGAAAGAGTCTGAGAGGATTAAACGGATTAAAGAACGGAATGAATTGTATTGTGACCCGATTTCTATGTATGATATGAATTGTGTAGGGTCAACTACAAAGGTGAACCAGGTATCTGAACACTGTGAGTAATATCTTAGTAAAGATATGTTCAAGTATGTTATTTTCTAAATGTTACTTCTATATGAGCTTCATGGATTTATTGATTTGACTTATGAATAAAGTATCGTATATGCCTAATTTTTGTATAAGGCTCTGTGAAGAATATGATTTGGGCCTAAGGCCATTTGATACGTCTGATAAGAGTATGAATTGGGCCTGTGGCCGTTTGCCGTTTGATACGTTTGAATATAATGATGGGCCAAAGGCCGTTTGAATATATGATGGGCCAAAGGCTGTTTGAATATAAAGATGGGCCAAAGGCCATTTGAATATCATGATAGGCCAAAGGCCGTTTGAATATCATGATGGGGCAAAGGCCGTTTGAATATCATGATGGGCCAAAGTTTGAATATAATGATGGGTCAAAGGCCGCTTGAATATCATGATGGGCCAAAGGCCGTTTGAATATTATGATTGGCCAAAGGCTATTTGAATATAATGATGGGCCAAAGGCAGTTTGAATATTATGATGGGCCAAAAGCCGTTTGAATATAATGATGGGCCAAAGGCCTTTTGAATATAATGAAGGGCAAATGTCGTTTGAATATTATGATGGGCTAAAGGTCGTTCGAATATTATGATGGGCCAAAGACTGTTTGAATATAATGATGGGCCAAAGGCCGTTTGAATATTATGATGGGCCAAAGGCGTTTGAATATCGTGATGGGCCAAAGGTCGAATGTGAATATGAAGGTAATGGGCCAAATGCCGTTTGAATGAAAAGGTGATTCTGAATATGGATATGGACATAGATATGAATATGGAGATGATGGATCTGAAGTCGTTTTAATTTTGATTTACATGTAATATACATTAATGTGATTTACTTAACTAAGAATCTCATTAATACAGTCTCTTTATTTTGGTATTATTCACTGGGCGTTAGCTCACTCTTTGTATATATATATATATATATGTATGTGAGCAATTGGAGGATCAATGTTAGAGTTTTCCCCAGAGTCTGTCTCTTTGTCAAGCCACCCAAGAAGTATCTCTGTGTAGATGCTTTATTTATTTATTTTTTTTGTCAGGCTTGAGTTGGTCTTTTTATTTTGTTTAAAGTCCTTTATGAAGTGTGTGAGATATGTTATAAGATATGTCTTTGTACATGTATATATATAAGTGTTTTAAAAATGTTTTACTTATTACAGTTGATCATGTACGCATAGCTCATTGGACATTATTATTCTTGTTTTGCTTTCGCCTCAGGCCCCAATTATATTTAAATGTTTTGCATTTTGTCTTTGAGGCCGTAGGTAATCTTTGGATTACTGGCCGGTTATGACGCTTGAAAAATTTAGAAATCCCCTAGATGCTGATTTGTGATTATGTATCAATTTTAAGCAATATATAATAATCCCAATCAAACAATCAAGACAAATCAACACAACGATTTTACGTAGAAAAACCACAATTGGACACCTCCAATTGTGATAAAAAAAACCACGGGCAAAAGCCACAAAACAACCCACTAAAAAGACATAAAGGAATTACACAGGTATACTCTCAATTACCTAGTGAATCCACGTCCGAATTGAACCAACCCCTATGTGACTCTTCCAACCCCATCTTCACCTCAGAATTGTCTTGACAATGAGCCACTCTAGAATCCACCAAAGCTTCAGGCTTGAATTCTTCAAAATCCACCGAAGAACAACTCTCTCTTTTGTGTAGAACAAACAAATAATCCTTTGATGTATACTCTTTAAACCATGAGTTGAATACTCAATCAAAACATCAAAGAAAACTAGCAAAATATCCCCGGATATAAACCCTAAAACCCAATAAGAAGATCTGGAGGCATAATCCTAGATTTGGAGCAACATGCGAATTTATAGAATCTGAAATCGCGAGGTCCGCTCGAGCGTGGGAATGGACACTCGAGCGGGGACACTACATGACATGTTCCAAACCAAGATGTATGCTCGAGCGGGGATTTCGATGCTCGAGCATGAAAACACAGATCACAGTATTTTTGCAGACACGCATACTTCTAGAACTCACCAATCTTCGATTGAGCGGGGGAATGTCCGCTCGAGCAGACAAGCAACTTTGAATGCACTTTTGCATTTTGCTTCGGGGGTGCTGCCCCTCAACCCCGCAGTGCCACTGCCCCGGACCCGCCTCGACCCCCGCGAGCTGACCGGGCAGCTCGATCCCCGTCATAATCATCGAAGTGGCAATCTTGAAAGAATTAACATCACAAAACTTCTCTGCAAGGCACAATTCGGGTTGGATTCACATTCTAAAAACTCATAACCTCACTGAAATAAAAAGTGCGAAAACAAATACAACTGAAAGGAGTTTTGTCAAACGGGATTCCCAAGAATAAAAACCTAACAACGCTAAACCTATAGGGGCGGGTTTGGTTCATGACATTAATGATGTATAAAATTTTCTCTGTGATGTATCCAGAGAAATTTGTTGTTGGAGATGTGTAAAATTTCTCTGTGATGAGTCTAGAGAAATTTGGTATGGGTGATGTGCTAAATTTTCTCTGTGATGTGTCTAGAGAAATTTAGAATTTTCTCTGTAATTTGTCCAGAGAAATTCTCTAGATCGAATTTTCTCTAGATTGATGTTGAGGGACCTTAAACATTATGAAAATATTGAGTATCATTTATGCTATAAAATCTTAATACCAGGGATCTTAAAAAAAAATCTCCTAAAAAGAATGACAAGTGCGAAACTTGAGAAACTAAAATAAATTCAAAATGAATTATAAGGATTATTGGTGTAATTTATTTAGGTAGCGTTTGGTAACATTTACGTTTTTTGTTTATGTTTACAAAAAATTTATAAACTGATTTTGGTTTATTTTTAGAAAAATATAAACTACAAACGCTTTTGGTTTGAACAAAATATTTAAAAAAATTTAAAAACATAAACTAAAAAAATATGTCTGTTCAGGCTTAAAATATTTATATTTATTTTTTTATTATTTATGACAATGAGATCATACACATTATAATTGAAAAAAATTAATTGCAAAAAAAATTAATTGCAAAAAAAAAATAATGAAAACAAAATTATTTGGAAAAAAAAATTTGTTAGTCAAAATTTTAAATTACTGTTTTAAAACCAACGTAAACTTATTTTTTGAGTTTATGTTTTTTCTCAAATTTACAAATTGAGACAATCATTTATAAACTAAAAAAATTATCAAACAAGTTTTTATGACATTTTTAAAAATTTTTGTGAATATAAACTGAATGAAAACGAAATAATTACCAAACAGACCTTTAGTTTTTATTTTCTTGTACAGAAATTGATAAAATTCACCTATGAAACAATTGTGTCGGTTCAAAATGCTAACAATGAACCGGAGGGGGACGCACAATATAACATAGTTGAAAGTGTGGAATGTAAATTAAAGGAATTAAAAATTACAAAGACAAAATAAAATTTTGCTCGAACTAAAAGCTGAAATTACGCTTTTATTGAATATAGAGAGATGATACAAAAAGCACTGTTAAAACAACAAGGGCCCAAAGACAAGGAAAAAGAAAAGAAACATAGATGAAAACTCGGTTGGCAAGGACCCAATCGAAAGCATACCCCAAAAAGACTAATTTCCAATTGAAGGTCCCAATTTCACTTGAACCACTTTGAAAATTTATTAATACCAGAGAACAAAATATTCTTTCCTTCGTTCGCGTTCTTTTGTCCTTCCTCCAATACGTGATTGCTGTGAATTGGCCCAATATAAGTAACATCAGGTTTATCCGCAGGTTGCTTTGGTGTAATAAGCTCCTCAGGGACCTCGTAAACAAAAGGGATCGATAGCTGAGAAGTTGGTTGGCCAGCCTCCTTATTTGCTTTCAACTTCTTGAGATGAGAAAGGATTTACTTAGATCTGTGCATGTGTTATAATATCAGTTTATATATATATACATATATATTTTTTTTTTTGATCAGCAAAAGGAAGACTTTATTGATGGAATACGTGAAAAAATACATCAATAATGAGGAGCTTAGAGCTATAACAAGCTCCAACCTCCTAGTTGGTGAGAGACCAACAAAACAAAGCAAACAGAGCGAAGAAAAACCAAAAAACCAGAAACAATTAACAGCAAAGCAGAGCTAAGAGCAACGCATCAGCAAAACAGATCAGCCTTGAACTACAACAACCCTTCCAAGCACCAAAACAGATCAAGCAGAGAAGACAGCCAGCCCTTCAGGTAATCTACACTACCTTGAACTACACTGCCATGAACTACTATAGCCCAACAATCATTCCAAAACACACTGCCTTGAACTATAGCAGCCCCGCATTCAATCCAAGCATCAAGTGCAACAACAGCAAGGGAGAGACAGCCACTTATTTGAGCCAACACAGCAGAACCAGCAGATCAGTACCAGCAGACCCAACACAGCAGAACCAGCAGATCAGTAGATCAGAAACCAGTAGATCAGGAACCACCAGAAAAATGAAACCGTAACTTTCAACCTTCATTCTGAAGCAGTCCTCAACAAATCAGGGGCTACACTGGAAATGCAGAAGCTGCAGTGGAGCAGTCCTCAACAAAGCAGTCCTCATAGCTTTGTAGCAGCAAGAAGTCCTCAAGATAGAGCAAGTTACACACAAAAAATGAGACCAACACCACTGGTAGCAGAACAGAAAACAAGCAGGTCAATCCCACTGAATCAGAAATGCAGAACTGTAACAAACTAGCAGATACCAGTAGTGGAAGATAACAGAAAACTCACTGCTGAGCATAGCATCAAAAGCCACTGCTGAGAATAACATCAGAAAACAGATACCACTGCTGGGTATAGCAAATTCACACCCATCAACAGATACACTTCCTAATGGCAGAGATGTTATAGAGGAAATCATTTATGGAGAATGAAAGGTCCTTGGTAGAGGCCTTAAGCCAAATTGCTAACCTTATGATTATGAGCTCTTGCAAGTCCTGCATGTTTTTTTGTGAATCTTGAAAGAGATGTTCATTTCTGAGCTTCCATAATGACCAAAGGGTGAATAATGGTATTGCACGCCAGATTCGCTGTTCATGTTTCCTACAGAAGTGACCTGCCCACCATTGCAGGAAACCCTCTACAAAGCCTGGAGCCACCCACAGAGTCCTCTACCACTGCAGCAACCCAGTCCAGGGTCTCCACACCAGGGGACAGTGAAGAAGCACACGTTCAATAGTTTCCTGCTGTGATTTGCAGAAGAGACATAGAGTAGAAGCAGACCTATCTAGCACACCAATCTGTTGCAAGAACACAAAGGTTTTAACCTTTTGTTTCCAAGCGAGCCAACTGAAGAATTGCACTTTGGGAGGTAAATATTTTAGCCAGACCAAACTGTAGGAACTGACATTACCACCATAAGCGAGATTAGAATGATTGTAGAGAACAGATACAAGAGTTTGCCCGGGCTTATCTGCTAACCATGAAGCACTATCTTGGGCCAACAAATTCAGTGCAGGTGTTGGTGCAATGATGCCAATTAATCTAAGAAGCTTCTCTTTCTCCCAATCAAATAGAGACCTTCTGAAGGAGAACAACCAATTGTTAGAGCAGACATCCACAAAATCTTTGAGTAATCTCTCATTGTCATTAGATAATTGCAATAGCCTTGGGAATTCTTCTTTAAGACATAAGGCTCCACACCATTGATCACTCCAGAACCTGATTCTACTACCATTCCCTACTTTGAGCTGTAAATTACTAACATAGAACTCCAGAAGAGACTGTTGATGTTCAACAGCAGCTATGATACCACCCTAGATTTTAGAGAATGTGGTGCTAGAGCTAAGATTAGGTAGCCAGGCCCCACCTTGAAAATTGTACTTGCTGCAAATAAGCCTCTTCCATAATGAATCATGTTCAGAGGCAAACCTCCACCACCACTTTAAAAGTAAACACACATTCACATCCCTTAGCCTTCTAACACCCAGCCCACCTTGTTTTAAGCTTTTTGTGACCTCTGACCATTTAACAAGATGGATTTTCCTCCTTAGATCTGAACCACCCCATAGAAAGGTAGCTTGTATTGTATCGAGCTCCTTAGCTATTTCTTCAGGCAACCTCAACAGAGACAAGAAATACACAGGTAGACTTGATAACACTGCTTTCACCAAGATCAACCTCCCTGCAAAAGAAAGAAGCCTCCTTTTCCAACCAGCAAGCTGCAATTTGAACTTATCAATAACTGGTTTCGAAAACCTTTTCCTCCTTGGATTAGCACCCAATGGCAAACCTAGATACTTAAGAGGTAAGTTTTGGGTCTTGCAATTTAACAGTGAAGCAAACTCAACCAGAGAAGAATCAGGAACACCAATCCCACAAACTACACTTTTGTGGTAATTGATTTTGAGACCACATGCTAACTAAAAAGACCTGAGGATCCTTATTAAGCTCAAAACTTCTGATAGCTCGGCTTCACAGAATAGAAGAGAGTCATCTTGTGAAACCCCCACATTTAATTATTCTCAAAAGAAAATTAATTAATTAATTTTGTCTACAGTCTATCTGAATTGTATATTAGTGTAAAAATTAGTTTTAAATTAACCCAATTCAATCACTAACAAAAACCTTATTAAGAATAATTTTGTGGATGTTCAATAATTATTGTTATAAATTATTAGTTAAAAAAAAAAAAAAGGAATCAGATTTGGTGGCAAGGTATATGCCACATGCAAGCTTGCATGTAAGCTTGGTAACTTCTATCTCATTATCATTTCTTGGGCTAAGGAGACTTGTAGTGGGAGGAATAATGAGAAAGAGAAAGATAGAGAGAGAGAGAGAGAGAGAGAGAGAGAGTAAGAGGGGGAGCTCAGCATAAGTTCATGTATAAATACAAGGAGGCTGAAGCATAATCCCATGTAGGTAAGGAGAGGGCTGCTACTTCGTATGAGTGAGGGGAAATTAAAAAAAAAAAAAAAAATCTTAGCTAACAGTAGAAGGAGAAGAAGAGAAGAAGCAAAATTTTTCTATCATTTCATCACCCATTTGAATCCTACTATTAAGTAAGAAACACTCTCAACCCTCTCATTTCTTTTTATTAGTGAAATTTTCAGATTACTTCCTTGTGATTAAAATGACTACTCATAAATAGAAATTTTATATATATAGGAATTTTGTGATGAAAATAGTCTGTTTTGAATCTGCAGAATGTTGCCCGAATTTTTAGACAATTTTATACTCAAAATTTCGAGATGATTTCTTCTACAAAGTTATTGATAATGATGTCTAGTTCATCCAGGAATTTTGGTAACAATTTTTGAGCTTCTTACGAATTTATACAAATTTGTTTTTACTAAATCTGAAACTGTGTTGAGAGTAATCTATTTTG
Source organism: Camellia japonica (assembly GCA_030407325.1). Lineage (NCBI taxonomy): Eukaryota > Viridiplantae > Streptophyta > Magnoliopsida > Ericales > Theaceae > Camellia > Camellia japonica. Next base: position 44,317,698 of record JAPPVO010000017.1, read on the forward strand.
AATCTGCTAGGATGTTGCCCGAATTTTTAGACAATTTTATACTCAACATTTTGAGATGATTTCTTCTACAAAGTTGTTGATAATGAGGTCTAGTTCATCCAGGAATTTTCGCAACAATTTTTGAGCTTTCTACGAATTTATACAAAATTTTAATTAAACTTGAAGCTGTGTTGAAAATAATCTGTTTTGAATCTGCCATAATGTTTGCCCGAATTTTTAGACAATTTTATACTCAAAATTTCGAGATGATTTCTTCTACAAAGTTGTTGATAACAATGTCTAGTTTATCCAGAAATTTTGTAAGAATTTTTCAGCTTCCTACAAATTTATACAAATTTGTTTTTACTAAATCTGAAACTGTATTGAGAGTAATCTGTTTTGAATCTGCCAGCATGTTTCCCTAAATTGTTAGACAATTTTATACTCAAAATTTCGAGATGCTTTCTTCTACAAAGTTGTTGATAATGATGTCTAGTTCATCCAGGAATTTTGGTAACAATTTTGGAGCTTCCAGAAATTTATACAATTTTTTTTTTACTAAATCTGAAACTGTATAGAGAGTAATCTGTTTTGAATCTGCCAGCATGTTTCCCCGAATTTTTAGACAATTTTATCCTCAAAATTTCGAGATGATTTCTTCTACAAAGTTGTTGATAATTATGTCTAGTTCATCCAGGAATTTTGGTAACAATTTTTGCGCTTTCTCCGAAGTTATACAAATTTTTAACTAAATCTGAAATTGTTAGACAGATTTTACTATGTATTTGAAAATTTATTTAAAATTCTATACTAAGCTAAATCTGGCAATTTCTAACTAAAAGATGAAATTTGAGAAGTCTAGTTTCATGGTAAATATTTAGATTATGGGTTTGATCTATAATTTAAGCATGGAATTAATGTAAGGAAATGTGACAAATCTGTATCATAAATACCCTTGGAATTTTTTTAGAATTATTTATAATTTATTTTTGGAAAATGCTTTCTGAAAAATGACCATAACATGTTTATTGAGTATCCTGTAGATTGATATGAATTTTAGAGTTGTATACGTAATGTATTTATAATTTTATTTGCAAGATATATATTCTAAAAATTATTCTGGACAGGATAAAATCACCACTTTAATATTGTGCTAGTCTGATTTTGTAAATCAAAAATTTGTGCATGTGTGTATCTATGGTTTATTTTCTTGTATCCAAGTTATTGTGTTCATACCATGATTTAAATTAATTGCCTGTTAAATTTTGGACATTGAATAATTTGTGTTTAATATATAAAGTTACTGATAAAGGATTAATACCGGGTATTCAGGGTGAGCCCTGGTTTTTAATAACTTTTAAGTAAATTGTGTCGCGAAACCCTAATATGGCACGGGGATTATTTGAACCCTTATCGGTATTTGGTTTTGGAATAAGGGTGGATGTGCGGGTGGCACGCAGGGAAGTTACGTACCCTTGGCAGACCGTTCCCTTGGGGCAGACCACGGATGTCACGGCTTGGGTATATAACTCCGGGCGTGGGCATGTTTGGTAGTTCTTGAATATTTGACCAAGGGGGGGTTTCCAAATTAACCGTGGCCATGACTTAGTGGTTGGTAAGTTAAATCTCTTTGGTGAGATTTCAATGGTCAATTAAGATATTAAAATTATTTGAATTATTTTAATGATTGTAATTTATGTTTACAGTTATATTATTACCTCGTGTTTATAATCTCATTATTTTCCTTCAAAAAGAATGGTAGGTTGGTTATGTTTTCTTACTGTGTTGCAAAACTCATGGCATATATTTGTTGCCCTGGCGTTTTATGCCAGATTATGTCGAGGAAGGGACTGAGGCTGAAATGGAGCTGCTGCTAATATCGAACCTTGGCTAACTTAGAGTCAAGATTTTATCGAAATAAAATCCTGTTATTTCTTGCATTAGTGTTTAAACTATGTTGTAACGTTGTGTGGGAACTTGTAGTTTTATTTTGTTGTTGGACTTTGACTATGTAAAAATTTAAAAGTTCCTAATTAGTAGTAAAATTTTATCTAGCAAGTTATTGTTATTTAAATCTTATGACGTTTCAAAAAAAAAAAAAAATTGGGGCGTCACAGCTTGGTATCAAAGCCTAGGTTTGAACCTTTAGGCCATGGGTAGTAGTTATTATTTTTTACATTTAAGAAAACCTTACGTTAATTTGTAATTTTCGGTGACTTAACTAAGTTAGAACCTTTTTATTTGTAGGATGCCAGGGTCATTAGACATTAACTCTAACGGGGAAAATTCGGTGGAAAACTATGACATAGAATCTGACCCAAGTGAAGAAGTGGAGATGCCTATAGAAGACTATGAATCCATAGAATCTGACCCAAGTGAAGAAGTGGAGATACCTATAGAAGACTATGAATCTGAGCCTGAGCTTGAGCCTGAACCTGAGCCCGAAGAGGTTGTACCAATATACAATCCCCTGGAGGTTATTGTGATTGAGTCAGACACTGAAGATGAGTCTATAGAAGGCAATACCGAGGAGAGCACTGGAGATGTAGGAGCCACGTTTGAGGGTTGGGATGTGCGAAATGGGTTGCAGACTGGTTCTTTTGTATATGCCAGACTTTATCCCCTAGGAGGTTGTGCTTGGAAAGCTGAGAGTTGGGTGGGTACCTATATCGGACCTGTCCAGATTCTAAGACAAGAGATTCCCTGGGTATATCAATTAGGCCCCTTCCCAGATGGTTTCACCGATAGGGTGGGCGACCTTTTTGACTTTTGGAGCCTTCAGTACATCATGCCCGACCTAAGCAGAATTGTGAGTAGAGATGGGTCAGTGGGCTTCAGGGACTGGAGGACCTATCGGGAGGAGCCGGTGCTGCTGCTAGGGCATCGTGTGTGTGAAACTGCTATCTTCGTGAGGGTGCTATGGCGATTCATAGGGCTTTTCCAAGCCACATGGGAGCCGGAAGCCCTTGTGTGGAGAGACTTTCCTTGGCTATTTTAAGGGGTCTTAAGGGAGTTATAAACTAGGCTAACCAATTGTTTTGTATGCTCACATGTAAAAATTGCCTAGTTTAGAATTGTGAGTGTAGGAGTTAACTTGGATTGTAGGGGCTATCTTTTGCCCGTAGTATGTTTTTTAATCTTTCCTTGTTTTGCGTGCATTTTGCTGGTTGTAGCTTATCTAGTCTAATTAATGAAGTTTTTTTTTTTTCTATTTTGCACATAAATATAGTAACATATAATAATAATAAAATAAATAAATAAATAAATCACAAGAAAATCCCATCATGCAGAATGGCTGGACGAACAAGAAATAGTAACAACGGTAATGGTGATGGAGTGCCTGATGGCGATGTCGCTCGAATTATACGCGCGATTGCTGATAGGGTAGGCAATATACCACCCTGAAACCAAGATCAAAACAAATCGGAAATGATAGCAAAATTTGAAAAGCTACGTCCCCACAAATTCCTTGGTGGATCAAACCCCCATGAAGCTGAAGCTTGGTTAAGACAAATTAAGAAGTTGCTAGATACTTTCGACATCCGAAATGAACAAGATAGAGTGACCATGGCGGCATTTCAAATGGAAGGGGAAGTAGATCATTGGTGGGAAATGATCAAAAGTACTCGACAAGTAGAGACATTAACTTGGAGACAGTTCGAAGACCTGTTCATGGAAAAGTATTTTCCTAACTCGCTAAGACAAGAAATGATTCAAGAGTTCCTCCAACTGAAACAAGGAAAAATGTCAGTCGCTCAATATGCGAACCGTTTTGAAGCTCTTTCACGGTACGCTTCAGCCATAGTAGCAAATGAAGAGGATAAGGTTAGGCGATTTGAATGGGGTTTGGACACGGACATTAGAGAAAGATTGATCGCAGTGCAACTCTCCACCTATGCTCAAGTGGTGGATCGAGCTTTAATTGTAGAACGAGAGTTAGCAGATTCCGAACGCATTCGAAATCAGTGATCAAGGGACAACAACCAACCACGTGGAGGAGGCCCAGTCCGCAACACCAGAAACCATCCTGCGCCAGCACCTTATGCCGGAGGAATGCAGCAGCAACAAAGGCAGAATCGAGGAAACCAGCAAGGAGGAAACTTTGTAAATGAGTGGAAAGGAAGATGTTTCAAATGTGGTCAACAGGGGCATCGTCGAAGTGAGTGTCCTCAAGGTGGGGAGTATTTTATGGATCAGTGAGGGGCACAACCATACAACAAATGCCAACCAGGGCAAGGTTCTAAGCCTACTCAAAATACTCAGACCAACAAGGGGCAGCCTCAAGCCTCTAAGAATGCAGGCCGACCAAGAACACAACCACAAGGAGCTGGAAATGGAAAGAAACCAGGAGGGACTAACCAACAGGCAGTAGGGAGAATGTATGCTCTCCAAGAAGAAGAAGATGTTGATAACCCATCAGTAATTCAAGGTATGTTAATCCTTATGAATTCTTGGGTTAAAGTATTGTTTGATTCTGGAGCTTCGCATTCTTTTATATCCACTGCATGTGTGACAAGTTTGGGTTTAGAGCCAGAGACGCTAGAGATAGCTATGAGTGTCGCTTCACCCTTAGGAGGTCAAACCCGAGTAAATCTAGTATGTAAATCTTGTGAACTAGAAATCTCCGGTTCATATTTGATCTGTGATCTAAGAGTTATGGATATGTCTGATTTTGACATCATCCTAGGAATGGACTGGTTGTCAGTTCATCGGGCCATTATTGATTGTTACCATAAGACAGTGACAACATCCTCCTTTAACAACACGAAAGTTCAATTTAAAGGAGATAGACAAGATTCTCTAACTCCAACGTGTCGCAAGTCGCGATGGCATGATCATCACTAACCGGATGGTTGGCAAGCCTAATTTTGGAAGACGAAAATCGAGAGGATCCAGGATTACCCCATGTGGTGTGCGAGTACACTGACGTTTTCCCTGACGAATTACCGGGATTACCCCCAAAACGAGACATAGATTTCACAATTGAGCTTCAACCTGGGACTTCACCAATTTCAATAGCACCACATCATATGGCGCCAGCCGAACTTCGAGAATTGAAGGAGCAGTTGCAAGAATTGTTGAATAAAAAGTTCATCAGACCAAGTACGTCTCCTTGGAGAGCGCCAGCATTATTCGCAAAGAAGAAAGATGGAACCTTAAGATTGTGCATCGATTACCGGCAACTAAATCGAGTCACCATTAAAAATCGATATCCCCTACCCAGAATTGATGACTTGTTCGATCAATTAAAGGTCAAAATGTTTTTCCAAAATTGACCTTAGATCAGGATATCACCAACTTCGTGTCAGAGGAGAAGATATACCCAAAACTGCGTTTCGAACCCGTTATGGCCACTATGAGTTTGTGGTAATGCCATTTGGTTTGACGAATGCGCCTGGGGTATTCATGAGTTTAATGAACAAAATTTTTACCCCCTATTTGGACCAATTTGTGGTAGTATTCATTGACGATATTTTGATATACTCACGATCGGAGGAAGACCACGAGCAACATCTGAGAACCGTTTTGCAAATTCTAAGAGAGAACCAATTGTATGCTAAAGCTAGCAAATGTGAATTTTGGTTGAAGGAAGTAAAATTCTTAGGTCATGTTGTGTCTGAATCAGGGATATCAGTGGATCCTGCTAAAGTAAAAGCAGTAATGGGGTGGAAACAACCTAAGAATACGTTTGAGATTCGTAGTTTCTTGGGATTAGCAGGTTATTATAGGAGATTCATTAAGGATTTCTCCAAATTAGCCAAGCCGATGACACGCCTAATGCAAAAAGGAGTAAAGTTTGAATGGAACGAAGCGTGTGAGCAGTCATTTCAAGAACTCAAGAAGAGACTGACAAGCGCTCCTATATTAATCATATCCGAACGTGACGTTGGGTACACTGTTTATTGTGATGCCTCTAAAGAAGGGTTAGGTAGTGTGTTAATGCAAAACGGGAAGGTAGTAGCTTACGAATCAAGACAATTGAAGAATCATGAGAAAAATTATCCTACTCACGATCTGGAGTTGGCGGCGGTGGTCTACGCACTTAAGACTTGGCGACATTGCCTTTATGGTGAAAAATTTGAAATATTTACCAATCACAAAAGCTTGAAGTACTTGTTCACCCAAAGAGATTTGAACATGAGGCAGAGACGCTGGATGGAGTACCTTGAAGATTACCAATTCACCTTGTCTTATCATCCCGGGAAGGCTAATGTTGTAGCAGATGCACTAAGTCGAAAGACAAGAAAGATTGTAGCCAACATATCAATTAAAGAATGGGAAATGGTAAGCACCGTGAATGGGTTTAAGTTACAACCCGAGACTCAGAGTGGGAAGGGTAGGTTGTTTACAATAGTTACAACACCCCAAATTCTTACCAAAGTGTTGGAAGCCCAAAGATTTGATCAGGAGGCAGACTTCATCAAGGCCTGATTAGTGTCCGGGGAATCTTCGCCGGATTGGATGCTCCATCAAGATGGTAGTTTAAGGTATTTAGGTAGAATTTTTGTACCAAACATCAAACAATTAAGAGAGGAAGTACTTAAGGAATTTCACCATTCGGTTTTTGCGGTTCATCCGGGAGGAAACAAGATGTACCAGGATCTTAAGCGACAGTATTGGTGGAGTGGAATGAAGAAGGACGTCGCTCAATTCATATCTAAGTGCTTGACGAGTCAGCACGTGAAGGCAGAACATCAAAGGCCGGCAGGGAAACTCCAACCTTTACCAATACCTAAGTGGAAATGGGAAAACATAACAATGGATTTTGTAACGGGATTATCCCGGTCGCCGCAAGGCCATGATGCCATTTGGGTGGTGGTTGATCAGTTAACTAAGACGGCACATTTCCTACCAATAGGACCAGCAGGCACACTCGAATCTTTAAGTCGATTATTCATTCGAGAAATCATTAGATTGCACGGAGTACCAGTCTCAATAGTGTCAGATCGTGATTCTCGTTTTACGTCACAATTCTGGCAAACTCTGCAAAAAGCCTTGGGTACAGAGTTGTGTTTTAGTACAGCTTTTCACCCTCAAACTGACGGTCAATCAGAAAGAACAATTCAGACTTTAGAAGACATGCTTCGAGCTTGTGTGATGGACTTTAAAGGTAGTTGGGAGAAACATTTACCGCTAGTCGAATTCTCTTACAATAACAGTTTTCAAGCAAGTATTGGTATGGCACCGTATGAAGCTTTGTACAGACGGCCTTGCCGGTCACCGATATGTTGGACAGAAGTCGAAGAAGCACCTCTTTTAGGGCCAGAGTTAGTTCAAGAAACTACCGAGAAGGTGAGACTAATTAGGCAAAGGCTTGAGACCGCTCAGAGTAGGCAGAAAAGCTATGCAGATCAAAGGAGAAGACCTTTAGCATTTAAAGTTGGAGATCATGTGTTTCTGAAAATACAGCCTCGCCGAGGAGTTGTTCGTTTCGGAAAGAAGAGAAAGTTGTCACCTCGCTTCATTGGGCCTTTCGAAATCTTGGACAAAATAGGAGAAGTGGCATACCGTTTGGCTCTACCACCTCAATTGGCTGGAGTACATAATGTTTTCCACGTCTCTATGCTAAGGAAATACGAGCCACACTCTTCTCACATCATCAATTGCAAGGAAATTAATCTTGATGAAGACGTGACATTTGAAGAAAAGCCTGTCAAAATTTTAGATCGTCGCGAGAAGAAATTACGAGGTAAAACTATACCGTTGGTTCAAGTTCACTGGAGGCATCGTGGGACGGAAGAGTCAACGTGGGAGCGAGAAGATATGATACATACCAATTACCCTCAACTTTTCAAGTCTAAAGGTACGAATTAATTTCGAGGACGAAATTTTTTTTTTTAGAAGGGTAGATTGTGAAAACCCACATTTAATTATTCTCAAAAGAAAATAAATAAATAAATTAATTAATTAATTTTGTCTACAGTCCATCTGAATTGTATATTAGTGTAAAAATTAGTTTTAAATTAACCCAATTCAATCACTAACAAAAACCTTATTAAGAATAATTTTGTGGATGTTCAATAATTATTGTTATAAATTATTAGTTAAAAAAAAAAAAAAAGGAATCAGATTTGGTGGCAAGGTATATGCCACATGCAAGCTTGCATGTAAGCTTGGTAACTTCCATCTCATTATCACTCTTGGGCTAAGGAGACTCGTAGTGGGAGGAATAATGAGAAAGAGAAAGAGAGAGAGAGAGAGAGAGTAAGAGGGGGAGCTCAGCATAAGTTCATGTATAAATACAAGGAGGCTGAAGCATAATCCCATGTAGGTAAGGAGAGGGCTGATACTTCGTATGAGTGAGGGGAAATTAAAAAAAAAAAAAAAAATCTTAGCTAACAGTAGAAGGAGAAGAAGAGAGGAAGCAAAATTTTTCACCCATTTCATCACCCATTTGAATCATACTATTAAGTAAGAAAACCCTCTCAACCCTCTCATTTCTTTTTATTAGTGAAATTTTCAAATTACTTCCTTGTGATTAAAATGACTACTCATAAATAGAAATTTTATATATATAGGAATTTTGTGATGAAAATAGTCTGTTTTGAATCTGCCAGAATGTTGCCCGAATTTTTAGACAATTTTATACTCAAAATTTCGAGATGATTTCTTCTAAAAAGTTATTGATAATGATGTCTAGTTTATCCAGGAATTTTGGTAACAATTTTTGATCTTCCTATGAATTTATACAAATTTTTTTTTACTAAATCTGAAACTGTGTTGAGAGTAATCTATTTTGAATCTGCTAGGATGTTGCCCGAATTTTTAGAAAATTTTATACTCAACATTTCGAGATGATTTCTTCTACAAAGTTGTTGATAATGAGGTCTAGTTCATCCACGAATTTTGGCAACAATTTTTGAGCTTTCTACGAATTTATAAATTTTTTTAATTAAACCTGAAGCTGTGTTGAAAATAATCTGTTTTGAATCTGCCATAATGTTTGCCTGAATTCTTAGACAATTTTATACTCAAAATTTCGAGATAATTTCTTCTACAAAGTTATTGATAATGATGTCTAGTTCATCCAAGAATTTTGGTAACAATTTTTGAGCTTCCTACGAATTTATACAAATTTGTTTTTACTAAATCTGAAACTGTATTGAGAGTAATCTGTTTTGAATCTGCCAGCATGTTTCCCCGAATTTTTAGAAAATTTTATACTCAAAATTTCGAGATGATTTCTTCTAAAACGTTGTTGATAATGATGTCTAGTTCATCCAGGAATTTTGGTAACAAATTTTGAGCTTCCGACGAATTTATACAAATTTGTTTTTACTAAATCTGAAACTGTATTGAGAGTAATCTGTTTTGAATCTGCCTACATGTTTCCCCGAATTTTTAGACAATTTTATACTCAAAATTTTGAGATGATTTCTTCTACAAAGTTGTTGATAATGATGTCTAGTTCATCCAGGAATTTTGGTAACAATTTTTGAGCTTTCTCCGAATTTATACAAATTTTTAACTAAATATGAAATTGGTAGATAGATTTTACTATGTATTTGAAAATTTATTTAAAATTCTATACTAAGCCAAATCTGGCAATTTCTAACTAAAAGATGAAATTTGAGAAGTCTAGTTTCATGGTAAATTTTTAGATTATGGGTTTGATCTATAAATTTAAGCATGGAATTAATGTAAGGAAATGTGACAAATCTGTGTCATAAATACCCTTGGAATTTTTTTTAGAATTATTTATAATTTATTTTGGAAAATGCTTTCTGAAAAATGGCCATAACATGTTTATTGAGTATCCTGCAGATTGATATGAATTTTAGAGTTGTATAAGTAATGTATTTATAATTTTATTTGCAAGATATATATTCTAAAAATTATTCTGGACAGGATAAAATCACCACTTTAATATTGTGCTAGTCTAATTTTGTAAATCAAAAATTTGTGCATGTGTGTATCTATGGTTTATTTCTTGTATCCAAGTTATTATGTTCATACCATGATTTAAATTAATTGTCTGTTAAATTTTGGACATTGAATAATTTGTGTTTAATATATAAAGTTACTGATAAATGATTAATACTGGGTATTCAGGGTGAGCCCTGGTTTTTAATAACTTTTAAGTAAATTGTGTCGCGAAACCCTAATATGGCATGGGGATTATTTGAACCCTTATCGGTATTTGGTTTTGGAATAAGGGTGGATGTGCGGGTGGCACGCAGGGAAGTTACGTACCCCTGGCAGACCGTTCCCTTGGGGCAGACCACGGATGTCACGGCTTGGGTATATAACTCCAGGTGTGGGCATGTTTGGTAGTTCTTGAGTATTTGACCAAGGGGGGGTTTCCAAATTAACCGTGGCCATGACTTAGTGGTTTGTAAGTTAAATCTCTTTTGTGAGATTTTAATGGTCAATTAAGATATTAAAATTATTTGAATTATTTTAATGATTGTAATTTATGTTTACAATTATATTATTTCCTCGTGTTTATAATCTCATTATTTTCCTTCAAAAAGAATGGTAGGTTTGTTATGTTTTCTTACTGTGTTGCAAAACTCATGGCATATATTTTGCTGCCTTGGCGTTTTATGCCAGATTATGTCGAGGAAGGGACTGAGGCTGAAATTGGAGCTGCTGCTAATATCGAACCTTGGCTAACTTAGAGTTAAGATTTTATCGAAATAAAATCCTGTTATTTCTTGCATTAGTGTTTAGCTATGTTGTAACGTTGTGTGGGAACTTGTAGTTTTATTTTGTTGTTGGACTTTGACTATGTAAAAATTTAAAAGTTCCTAATTAGTAGTTAAAATTTTATCTAGCAAGTTATTGTTATTTAAATCTTATGACGTTTCAAAAAAATAAATAAAATTTTTGGGGCGTCACTGTAGACGTCCCCGAACGCCCCGGGAGGGATGTGTCCTGTTCCGTTCATTTTGGGCTCGCTACAGTTCAGGACTCAAATGCCACGGTTCTTAATCTGAACCAAAGAGTCCAAATCCGGCAAATCATTTTGAGAAAACAGATTTTTTTGAAAGAAGTGCCAAACATGGACTGCTTTGCCAGATACAGAGTCGCCACCTAAATATTTTATTTTTGGGAAATTTAGGAAACCCTGACTCGTTGCCTAAGGCCACGTGTCCGTCATCACCAAAGTTGCCTCGGCTCGGGAACTTGGGTACGATTGGGGAAGGTCACTTCGTGAGCATCCCCGCTCGCCCGATCAAAGATCGGCCTCTACTAACCATGATATCTAGTTTTGAAAACATTATGCATTCTTATTCCGGTTATTAGCCTAGATTTACTATGTGATGCGCACAACATACAAGTATAGACTGGATTGCCTGAATTGGAACAAAACATTTCATGTTTGTTTTTGAAAGATGGTTTGCTACTCACAAGTAGGCTTAAAATGCAGATTTTGCCACCCTCGGGTGGGCTTAGAAAAGATGATTTTGCCACTATCTAGTGGGCTTAAAACTCACAGTCAATGCATTGTTTCAATTCAAATAACCCAACCTTCACCCACATGCATTCAGGCAGTTATATCACATAAGCAAATAGTCTCATGGTAAGCATGCTATCATGGCAGTCGCTCACACTCATACATGGATGCTAAAGCGTAAAAACTTACCGAGTACTCCAAGCCATAACAGAAGCTAATTAGAAATCCATGCATGATCCTAACTATATAGAAATGCCTAATGCAACACATGTAGGAATGCAACTAAAATAGGCTCAGCTATTCTAAACATGGCATATGGAATGTTACAGCTAACAAATATTCAACTTGGAATTGAAATACAATGCAGTGAGTATGATGCGCCGAGCCCGGTGCATGCAAAACAGATGAATAAATACAAACATGCTATCATACTGTATGCTAATTGAAACATGCCCTAATCTAACCATCATAAGCTAGTAAATAAAAGGGAGAAAGACGTGGGGTTGGAAGACATACATCACACACATGCACACTTATTACAATTGTGCCCTCGCTCGGAGGGTCCGAATAAATAATATACAGTCTCGAATAAATAACTACAGTCCGAGTAAATACAAAACCCTAATTAATTAACAAATTAATCTAGGAAAGCAATAAATGGCACGCAAATCCATGGACCGCCTCGGCTCTGTTCCAAATGATGAATGATGCATGCTCGGGTTGCTTGGCGTAGAAATCCATTGCGACGCCCCAATTAGCCTCTGTTTACAATTAAGCCCGGAATGTTGCGCGAAGCCCCAAAAGATTGCCGGTTTCTGATTTGCTGCAACAGAGAGCAGGAAAGGGGCATGGCAATGTATTTTCACATATGTATGCTTGACTACTCTTCAGGGAGCGTAGTCCTCGATTCTCGTGCCACCAATCGCGCATCTTGATGCATGATGGCCGAGGAGTCGATTTGCACGACTCAATATGGAATGAATGCACATGAAAACATAACAAGGCCTAGACTCCATCATGGATAATCCGGAGTTTCGGCAACAAGGAATTGAGACACGTTCCGTCACTCGGAGTACGAAACGTCCCTTGTTTCCTGTGCTCGGGCTAACTCCTACCCCAAACACAATGCAATATGCGTGACATGCATGAATTCAACTAATATACAACCTAGCATACACGATGCTATGAAATGGCATACACAATGCTCTAACATGCAACCTAGCATACGCAATGCTATGAAATGAAATGGCATACGTGATGCATGACGGACTTACACCAACATGAGTGGACCTCAGCCACACTCACATCAGTGGCCACAAGATGAAAATGAGACACTCGAGATGCGTGCACGCATGCACGCAAACCGAGGACCGACCCTAAGGCACAAATGCCACTCTAACAAGGCATGGCAAGGCACGAAATATGGCATACAGAACATGCAAGTTCTAGCACTGAAATGTGATGCAAAATGGCCCCGAAACATGGAAACATGGCACCCGATGCATGGAATGGCCCCGAAACACAAAACTAGGCACATGCATTGACCTATAGCTATACGAAGGATGCATTATTTGATCATGAAGCATAAAGACAGAACCAAGGCGGTCTCAAAACTTGAACATTTCTAGTTTAAAGCATGGCCAAAAGATTCTAGCAAGATGGCCTAACATAGCATGCAATTTTGACTATCAAACATGGTTTACATGGCAAGTATATGAAGCATATGTAATCTCACCAAACCAGCCAAAATCAGTGAACAAAACATGCCAAAATATGCCCAAATAACCACTGAAATGAAGTCAACACATGCAAAAATGATGAGCTCCTTTAGAGGGCTATGCAAGGGATTATTAAGCACATACAAGATGGACACTTAGCATGGCACAAAAAACTCTGAAAATCAAATATGATAGCTCCAAAACTCACCAAATTGGGCCTAAAAAGTGGCTAAGAAGCATGCAAAGAGGGGTCCCTTTGGAAGGCCAAAATGACCATGAAACAAGTCAAGGTGAGAGGGGGTCATCCCCCTCTGATTTGGAGGCTCAAAATAGTGTTTTAGCCATTGAAAATCCACTGGATTTCAGTGGCTAGATGGCCAAACAAAGCATGCAACAAGAGCTTAGGTGTAAGGCTCAAAATAAGAGACAATCAAGCATACAAGGAGGCATATGACCTCAAAAAAAAATGGGACCTTAAACAAACTTGAAGATGAGATTAAAAAAAGATATTTTTCAGTTTATGACAACTCTAAAAAATGAACACAAGTAGGGCTAATCTATCATGCAAAAATGGCCCTACAAGAGAGATTAGAGACAAGGGACAGTAGCTGGCCCCAAATAGCAAAGATCCCTTCAACAAAGTTGAAGAGGGACTAAAAACAAGGCACTTTATAGTTTATATAAAGTCTCGAAAATGAGCAAAAGTAGGGCTAAACTATCATGCAAAAATGGGCTTACAAAGAGAGATAGGAGACAAGTGGTAGTAGATGGCCTCAAACAAAGGAGAGCCCTTCAACAAAGTTGAAGAGAGACTCAAAAAAAGACATTTTACAGTTTGGCTCAGAGCCCAAAAATGCTCAAAAACAAGGCTAATATATCATGCAAAAATAGGCCTAAAAGTGGGATAGAGAGACAAGAGGTAGTAGGAGACCTCAAACAACAAGAGGTACTTGATCAAACATGGAGAGGAGCTCAAAATATGACTATTTACAGTTCAGGTCGGAGCCCAAAAATGTAAGCAACAAAAGCTAAGATAGCATGCAAAATAGGGCAAAAAAAGAGGGAAAGGAGACTCACCCTTGTAGCACAAGTCTTCAGCAGCTTTTGGTCCAAGAAAGTGTGCTCCTAACCTCTAAAAATAGCCTCCAAGTTACTGGAATGGAGTGTGGGTTGATAGGCTATGAGTTGGTGTAGAAATGGTGTAGGAGCAAGGGTATTTTGAGGCTTGGAGTAGAGAGAGAGGGAGGCTTTAATGCAAGAGCTCCAATGGATTTTTCTAACCCTTAACAATGGAGGGGAGAGGCTGGTTATATAGAGGGAGAGGGGTGGAGAAATGGGAGGAAAACAAATTCAAATTTTCTCCCCAAAATGGTAGATCCCCAGGCAGGGGTCTGGGTCAAAACAGCTGGCACAGCTATAAGGAACCAGGAGAGAGGAATTTGGCCGGCCGGCCGGCCAGGGTCAAAAGGGTCAACAAGGATTAGTGGCCGACCAGCCCAAAAAGGTGGCCTCCCATGTGTGTACAACACAGCTGTATGGTCAAAAACTGGAAAAAGTGAAGGAGAGAGAAAAACCAACTTTTTAGAGGGGTTCAAAAGGGTCAGGAAGAGTTGATGGCCGGCCTACCCATATTGGTGGCCTCCCATGTGTGTACAACACAATGGTGTGGAGGAAAGTCAGAAAAAGTGGCCCGGGAATGGAAAAAGTCGGCTTTCTAGTGAAGAAAATGGGCGATGAAGAGCGATAAAGGAATAAAGCTGGTCTTTAGAACAATTGCTGCCTCCCACCTTCTACAACCTTTCTAAAATGAAAATAAGGTCTCTGCCAAAAATGAACCCAAACCGATGTAAAACGAAGGTTCGGGCCAAAACGCGCGCCCGGGGCCCGAAAACAAGCCGTTAAGCAACAGAGGTGGCGTTCGACCACGAAGTTGGTCTCTCGAGCCACAGTGTCCCTCAAAAGGGTGTAAATAAGGTATGCCAAAAACTGGAGCAAACAGAGTGGTTAAGCGGTCCCGAACCGAGGCACACGGCCGACGGCTCCGAAAACTGGGAACCGGGCTCCAAACGGGAAAAATGGCCTACGACCACGAAACGTAGCCTACGGCCACTGAGAGATGATCTACGAGACCTCTCCCTCCCTTCGGGAAGAGAAAACAAAGAAAATGGGGCCTGGTTTCGCAAACCGAGGCAAGGCACAAAAGACTCCGGAAGTCCGGAGGCAAGGCTCGCAGCCGTGACTTCGCAACCTCAGAACGAGCACAAAATGCAACATCACCGAGCGCTCAGTTGGTGACGCCTGAGTCTTAAGGTCGGTAAAAAATGGGGTGTCTACAGTTGCCCCTCTTTGACAGCACTTGAAAGTCATAAGTGACGGGAGTGAATGTCAAAGCCTAGAGATGACCCATTTTTGGCAAGGCCGAAGACTCAGACAAACAGGCAAGATAGGCAAAAAGATGTGCCCGCAGGCATGCCCGCAGGCAGGGGGCAAAATGCAAAGCGGTATGCACCAAGCCGGATGTAACTCATGATCATGCAAAGCAGCAAGCTGTAATGAAGTGCACACGCAACAGTTTTAAGCAAGAATGCAAAGCAACAACTATATTTCATGCAGTTGAAGAATGCGGAGAATCATCGAATTCTCACCATGTCTCACACGGAGAAGATACAATACCTGTGCGGCGCGTCTGGTCGTACCAGCCTCAAATGAACCGTACATACAATATCGTGCCTGAAAAAGGAAGAAACTTAACAAGCACAACATAGTTAGCAACATATGTTCAGTGTGATATCGAATGCAGATAAACGCGGTGTTGATGGGTGAGTGCATCGTAATGCGAGAAGCGACGCACGTGACAACGCAAGTTAAGCACAAGGATATGAAAATGCTCGTGAAAAGTGCAGAACAGTGCAAGCGGTGTGCACGAGAATGCAAGTGACGTGCATAACAATGCAGGATAAGCGTAAACTCGAATGCACATTTCGAAATGAAACAACGAGCAAAGTAATGCAAGTTCCGATGAAGATGACTCAATCGCGACCTCCGGTTTATCTCCCGGAGGGGTCACAACATTTTCAAAAAGGATACATCTTGCTGTCGGCGAGTAATGATGAAACACACATTGAAAGTTGGAGTTGAAGTTCCCGCGGAGGGGTTTCGCGACAAAAAGTGCACTTTCCTTGTACTTTCTCGGGTGCCGGGGACTCCAATCATCACCAAAATTTGCAAAGGCCTTGGACACCATGTTGGGAACACTGCCGGCTATGCCTGGTCCAAGGGGGAGGCTGCCAGCCAGGGGTGAGGCAAGAGGATGGCCGGCCTGCCAGAAAAGGTGGCCGGCCGGCCACCTAGCCCAAATCCGTGGCAGTTTGGTCTTTTTGCTCTCTTTTCTTTAAATGTGCTTATCCAAAGCACTTTTCCTCACAACTCCAGCTCCGAAATTGCTCTCTCCTCCTTCCCAAACCATTTTCTTCATCAGATCTACGCTCTATACACGTTTTCCAACGCCCCACGCAAGTTGTTTTCGCGAAATCTTTCAGTTTTCGTCACTTTGAACCGATTAAATTTTGATTTTGGCGCTTCTTTTCTCATTTTCACCACTTGAGGTAAGTTTGTCTCAATATTTGGAAGATTTTCTTGGGAGTTGACTTTTGTTGACTTTTTCATTTCCCGAGAGTTGACTTTCGTCGACTTTTTCCAATTTTGGCTCATTTTGCTCGTTTTTGCTTCTTTTTTGCAGATTTTTCGAGATGGCGGGTCACTTTCCACAGGGCGGAGGTTCTTCAGGTGCCGGGGGTGAGCCGGACATCATGTCCTTGCCCCCGAGAGTTCGGCCGTTTGATCCCGAGAGGTATCATCCTCAGGAGCACGTCCTTCCGCAGGCAGTTTTCCACCATTTTACTGATTTTGATGATCGAGCGCCTAGGGATCTGCTTTTGCGAGAGCCGGAGTCCCACCTCTCTTACCAGGCACGAGAGGTATTTACTTCATTTTTACATTTTCTGCAATGTATTCTGCATTTTCCGCGCATTTCATGCTTTTGCTATGTTTATCTGCTCGTTGCACAGCTTGTTTTCAATGTTTAGTCTATAACCGTATTCCGTTTGCATCTTGAACACACAGTTCAAACACTCCGACTTTCTGAACACGCGCCCGTATATCGATTGTGAAAAAACAGCACACACTTGTTGAGAATTGAACACACAGCCCAAATCTTGAGATGAACACACAGCCCACTGATTTTGAAATTTGAACACACAGCTCAAATACTTGATATTGACGTTGAACATGTAGCTCGAACTTTGATGATGAACACATAGCCCAAATTGAAGGTGAACACGCAGCACACACTTGTTTGAGAATTGAACACACAGCCCAAACTCTGAGATGAACACACAACCTATTGATTTTGAAATCTGAATACACAGCTCAAATACTCGACGTTGAACACACAGCTCGCTGATTTTGAAATTTGAACACACAGCCCAAAATTTGAACACGCTGCCCAGACTTTGATATGAACACACAGCCCACTGATTTTGAAATCTGAACACACAGCTCAAATTCTTGAACTCTGAACACACGGCCATGTTGAGGTGAACACACAGCACACACTTTGAGGTGAACACACAGCCCACTGATTTACAATTGAACACGTAGCCCAAACACTTGAATTCTGAACACACGGCCCATTGTTGAGGTGAACACACAGCACACACTGATTGAGAGTTGAACACGTAGCCCAAACACTTGAATTCTGAACACACGGCCCATTGTTGAGGTGAACACACAGCACACACTGATTGAGAGTTGAACACGCAACCCAAACACTTGAATTCTGAACACACGGCCCATTGTTGAGGTGAACACACAGCACACACTGATTGAGAGTTGAACACGCAGCCCAAACACTTGAATTCTGAACACACGGCTCATTGTTGAGGTGAACACACAGCACTCACTGATTGAGAGTTGAACACGCAGCCCAAACACTGTATCTGATTTGATTTTGCACACAGCTTATATATTTCATTTGTACGTAGCCTATTCAGTTCATTTGCACGCAGCTTATACATTTCATTCTGAAACTAAATACATGTGTTCATCCTGAATGCAGGTGACTTCTCGCGCTGCGCGAGGATATGGCTCTAGCACAGCGAGAGAGTGGTACGCGGAGCTTCCGGAGGCCGTCCGAGATTTGGTTGACGTGGCAGGGTTTGGGCCCTTTTGCGCTGGGATCTCCCGCTGTCCTGCCAGTAGGACACTGATGGGTGCTTTGGTAGAGAGATGGTGGGACACCACCAACTCCTTTCATTTCTCTGCCACCGGGGACATGACCATGACCCCGTTTGACTTCGCCATACTGACGAGTCTTGATGTGGGAGGTTGGGCGATCCCATACGACGAGGACATGGGCGAGTGGGAGGCCGCCTGGATA
Organism: Camellia japonica; assembly: GCA_030407325.1. Lineage (NCBI taxonomy): Eukaryota > Viridiplantae > Streptophyta > Magnoliopsida > Ericales > Theaceae > Camellia > Camellia japonica. Next base: position 44,336,233 of record JAPPVO010000017.1, read on the forward strand.
TACTTATTGGGGGCTCGCCCGCCAGTTGACAGATCTTCGGGCAGAGTCCGATATACTTGGTTTTCTTCCCATTTCAGGAGGGTGAAGATGGAGCCTGAGACTCCTGAGGAGGTGGCGCAGTACACCCGCGGATTCCTGATGTTCCTCTTCGGGACCATTCTGTTTACCGATAGGGGGAACACTGTCGGGCTTTATCTGTTGAGCGCTCTAGTAGACCTATCACAGGTAAGCCGATATGACTGGGGTGGCGCTAGTCTGGCTACTCTCTACTGCTATATGAGCGCGACCTCCCGCGGACGGGGGAACATGGTCGGTGGCTATTGGAGAGCCTGGGAGGTACTTTCTGCCCTTCTGATTTGCATTTCTGCTTCTCATTACTTTGTACATTGTACACACGGCGCACTTTACACTCTGTACCTTGCACTTTGCTCTCGACATTTTGTATTTACATTCTGCACTCAGCATTCTATATTCTGATGGCTATTGCTCTGTTTCTCACAGTTATGGGTCTACGTATACTTCCCGACATTATCCCCAGAGCTTGAGGTGGAGGTGCCTCTCACGACCCCTTATTCACTCGTATTCGAGGGCCAACAGCGGCCGAGATCTCGGGAGTCTTTCCTCTACCTACGGCAGTACTTTGATACAGTGCGGCCGTCGGAGGTATTTCGGAACTCTCAGTTCTTCATGTTTCTGATCTTTGATTTATCTTGCACATTCACCATTTCTGATTAGCTTATGCATCGGTTATCCGCAGATCTCGTGGCTGCCCTGGGCGCCTTTAGGCAGAGACCTTCGATTCCAGTTTGCCGGAGCGTGGGGTGCCTCTCGGTATAGGATCCTGTTCGAGGGGCCCGTTGGTAGGGCTGGTTTTTGGGGGATCGCTTCCTGCGGCAGGTATGGGGCTACCCTACTCAGGACCTTCCTTCAGCGCCTCCGAATGACATGCGGACCGCTGATAGGCTCTCTCCTCAGGATGTCGTCATTGCTATGCAGGGTACCGATGCATTCTTACATCTGGAGCAGGGGGAGTATGCGACCTATCGTCACACCTACTTGATGCCTCCGCTAACAGGAGTCCGTACTCTGGCGAGGAGGTCTGCTGGTATGCCTTCGTCGAACCGGGCTCGGACTGCAGATGTCCCTTCCACCAGCAGGGCTGGTACATCTAGAGGCGGGGCTGGACTAGTTCCCCTGATTCCTCCAACTCATCATCATCCTGGATGGCCAGATATGCCGACTGAGTTGATGGGATGGCAATATGGGACTACCTCCCCGATTCCGATTCCGATAGAGCCTCCGATGCCTGGCCACCGATATGTCAGTGACCCTGACTCACCACCGGTATGTTGCATTGTTTTTCGTTTATCACACAGATACTTTGGCATTTGTTTATTCATTGATGACTTGAGCTTGTATCTGCAGCCACCCAGGGAGTACATGGACGAGGTGCTCGGGATGGTAGCCTCACTTGAGGGCATTGTCCTGCGGAGAGAGGCGCAGTTGTCCATCATGGGGGTCCAGGTACTTTTTAGTTTTCTTGCATTTATCATACTTCTGATGACACGTTGATCCTGAACATCTTTACTGCATTGATAGGCTGCCTGTGTAGAGCACATCTGACACGCACCATATTCATGCACTATACCTGCATGCACCCACTTCATGTAGCTTTCTTGCATCTGTATCTGACATACATTTGCGCTGATGTATTCAAATTGCATTCTTCATTTTCAGATGCTTCAGATATATACTGGGCCACAGGCCGAGCCACCTAGACCTTCCCGAGGAGCTGGGCCATCTAGGCCTTCTCGAGGAGCTGGGAGAGGGGAGTCGTCTCGCAGACGAGGCAGACGTAGGGCGCACATCATAGAGGAGGAGCCCAGCGAGGAGGAGGAGGAGGCTGCAGATCCCCAGTCAAAGACATCTGCTGACAGAGAGGTGGCTCTGATCCCGGTTCCGGTAGTGGAGGTGAGGCTGAGGAGGGTTTCGAGGATGACAGCCCGACTCAGACGATGATGGTGGTGATGATGGCAGAGACTGTTCCGCAAAAAAGGACGAAGAGGGCCTCTTATTCCTCTCTTGAGAGCATAGATGCAGCTGTTCCCTGCTTTATTTACCTTTTTACTAGTAGTTGTAGCACATTGTACATTGTTAGGTAGTTTTATTTTCTGTAAAACTTGTATCCTTGTTGTAAAATGTTGTAACAAAGGAATGATGATGGAATTAAACAGCTTTTGAAAAAGTGTTGTATTTTATGTTCTTAGCATCGCATCGCATCATTTTGCACCAAAATGAGATTGAATGGAAATGTGCATGGTGTATTTGCCAAGTCAGGTAGTGAACCGACGCAACAAACTAAACAACCTAACTTACTAAGAAATAACAAAACCTTAGCAAGTTTACAACTCGATAAGCAAAACACAACAAAGTTGATAGTTCGATAAGTGAGGTACAACAAAAGGTAACAACTCAATGCACGAAACTCGACAGCTCGACAAAACTTAACAATTCGATAAACAAGACATCACAACAAACAAAACAACAACTCGATAAGCAAAGCAACAACTCGATAAGCAAAACAACCACTCGATAAGCAAGGCTTAACAACAACTCTATAAACAAAGTGTATTTCGGACGATCTGGGTGAGGGAACGCATCCGAAACAGAGGGAGATGGAGGCCTTCGACACTCCCGATGCATGGAAATGCTAGGAACTTTCCTCTAGAGGGTAGAACAGGACCAAAGGCATATTTGGGAGCATGGCCGGTCACCTTTGGGAGCTGGCCAGCCAGCTTTCGCATTTGGAGGAGAGAGGGATGGCCGGCCTGCCAGAAAAGGTGGCCGGCCGGCCACCTAGCTCAGCAACCACCAGTTTTGTGACACATGTCCCCCGAACAGTGTCTTATCCTCTTTAAAAGTCCTAGCCTCGTGGTTGATTCATTTCATCTCAGTTTTGCACCAAAATGGAGGCGTTTCTCGTCGAAAATCTCACAGCTTGGATCGCTTCTCTAGATGGCTCGGAAAAATTGAACTTCTGGGGTTTCGGCTTGAATGCACTATTCACGCTAAGCCGTACCCCGCTGCACCTTCCTTTCCTTCATGCCGCGGCGAGGTTTTGGAATCCGGTAACGCATGTGTTTAGCTTCGGCGGGCAAGAGGTATGTCCAACTTTCGAAGATTTTCAAGTCTTGATGGAATCTGAACGCTATGAAGAAGTTTTGCCTCAGTTTTGCTTCAGCCACGCTCAGGCTTTGGGGCGGATGTGTGGACTCGCCATGCATGACGCTCGGTCTCTAATCTGTAATGGGGAACTGGACATCCTCGGCTTGATTCATCGCTTTTCTGAGGCCGGTGACTGCGGCGACCATTATTGGCAAGGTTTCCGACAACATGCCCTGCTTGTGCATGCTGTCTCACTTTCTGCTTTCCCGAGCTTCGGTGGATCTAGCATTCGTCTGATTGAAGTTGCTCAAGGCCTGAAGGAAGGAAAGAGCTGCATCGCCCTGACATTGGCCGAGACATTGATGGGCTTAGATGCTTTCTATCGCCAGGAGATGACCAGATTTGCGGGGAGTCCACTAGTGCTGCAGGTAATGTTTCCCACCCAGTCTCACGTATATATTGCTCACATCACTCGGCCCTCAGGCTCGGTTTTTCTCACAAAACCCTTTTTCTTACTTTTCTCTCATCGTACATCTCTCTATTCTTTATTCTCTCATTTTTCATCCCTCCCCAGGTATGGTTGATGGATAAATTGCAGGTAGTGGACTCTTGCCCAGCCTACTCAGCCCGTGGCTACTTCTTTCGACAATGCCTAGTCGATGCCCTTGATGAGGGATGGTGGTTCGACTGGATGTGCGATTTGTCGGCAGATCGCATTGCTTGGCGCTGTCCTTGGCTGAATCTCCCGGCAATGAGCTATAGCATGTCCCGGCAGACCGGGATCCAGTTGATTGGTCTGACCCACTGTGTGTTCTACTTTCCGTTCCGGTTCCTGCGCCAGTTCGGTCATGATCAGACTTGCCCACCAGAGGGGATAGAGTACCCGGCTACTTTCCCGGTCTGAGGCGCACAGCTTGCCCGTTATGCCACAACATGGAAGACTAGAGAGCTCCTGTCCCCCGCTCCCACTTTCAGTTGCATTTTGTCTGATGAGTGCTTGGATTGGCTCAATGAAGAGGCACAGATTGGGCCCAGCTTGGCATCAGAGGCTTCGACCAGCTCTGGGAGGGGGCGCAGGGACACCTGACTTGACTATGCCCCGGATTTATTGCTTTATTAGTACTTTCAAGTTTTCTTTATGATTGTAATAAAAAGCAACTTCAATTTGTATGCAAGAGCAGGAGAACTCTGTATTGAAATCAATGAAATTGAAGGTTGTGGGTACTGAAAATTTTTCGCTTTGGTCCAAAAATGGTCTAAGTTGTAAAAAGATTAATTTGAACAAAGTCAACTTTCATTAAAACTTTTCAAAACCATTTTCGATATGGATCAGAACTGGACACGCCTAAGATCTGTCACTGAGATGCACAACCCCAGATCCTAGCAACTGGAAAGTTGCCCCTAGTCTGAATAGTACCGCAGCACTGCATAGCAACGGAAAGTTGCCCCTAGTCTGAGAAGCACTGCACCGAAGATTACGATGAATGCTGATAGACAAAGATGACTGAGATGATCAAATGGACAAAGTTGATCGGGGAAAAGATTATGGCTGAACTTCAGGATGAAGTTGCCTACGTATCCCAAAGATGGGAATCAAGCCTTACGTAGTTCAGGCTCGGGTTCACTCGGGTATTTTCACTCTCCTTTTACGCTCTAACTTTTGCCAAGGCCGCCCTTTGCGGGTTTTCAACCTTGCGAGCTCAGTTTTTATAATTTCAAATTTTTTTGTGCTCTGAGTTTTGCCTAGGTCGCCCTTTCGGGTTTTCGGCCTAGCGAGCCTCTCAAGGGTAATATTTCTTCAACTTGTCCATATTGATCGGTTGTGAGAACTCCAAGCCATCTAGGTCCATCAGAACCACAGCTCCACCTGACCAGATAGACTTAATGATATAGGGACCAGTCCAATTGGGTCTGAACTTGCCCCTTGGGTCGTGGATGGGAGCTCGGTTGTCCTTGAGTACCAAATCTCCTTCTTTTAGATTCCTGGACTTAACCTTCTTGTTAAAAGCCCGGGCAATTTTGCGCTGATAACCTTGAACATGGTACAGTGCTTTCAGTCTTCTCTCATCAAAGAGCATGAGTTCCTCAAACCTGCTCTACTACCAATCCGCTTCGGCTATTTGACACTCAGCCAGTACTCGCAATGACGGAACCTCAATTTCGATAGGTAGAACGGCCTCCATCCCATAAACTAATGAATACGGAGTCGCCCCAGTAGATGTTCTAATTGAAGTCCGGTAGCCCCACAGAGCAAACGGCAGCTTATTTGGCCAATCCCGGTAGGTTTCCACCATCTTTTGCAATATGTGTTTGATATTCTTGTTGGCGGCCTCAACCGCTCCATTGGTTTGCGGCTGATAGGTAGATGACTTATGAAAAGCCACGTTGTATTTTTCCAACAAGTCGATCACTTCCTTCTTGAAGTGGGAACCGTTATCTGAAATTATCTCGTTTGGGACCCCGTAGCGACAGATGATGTTGTTTCGAATGAACTTCACTACATGTGAAGCCTTCAACACCGCATAAGATTGGGCCTTGACCCACTTCGTGAAGTAATCTATCGTGACCAGGATGAACTCATGCCCATTCGATCCCTTCAGAGTGACAACCCCGATCACATCGATTCCCCAGACTGAAAATGGCCATGGCGAAGTCATGTTGTATAGCTTCGACGGCGGAATGTTCATGCGATTTACATGAATTTGACATTTGTGGCATCGCCGAACAAAACCGATACAATCCTCCTCCATGGTGGACCAGTAGTAACCCTATCTGAGGATCTTCCGTGCTAGCATTACTCCATTCATGTGCGCACCGCATTCCCCTCCATGGACGGCTTCCATTAGACGCTTCGATTCTTCGGCATCGACACACAGCTTATGCATTCCCAGATGACCTCTCTTATACAGCTTACCCCCACAAATGATGAACTGGATGGCCATTCTTCTGATTGCCCTTTCATCCTTGGCATTTACCCCTGGCGGGTATGCTTCCTTCTCCAGGAAATTCCAAATGTCGTGGTACCAGGGGTTTCCGTCCTGAACCTCATCTATAGCAGCAATCGACTCGTAGGCTGGCGCAAATTTCTGGTCAATGATGACTGGACGCATCCGGACTCCGAACGGGATGTCTATCATGGAAGATAGAGTTGCTAAAGAATCTGTGAACCTGTTGTTCTCTCTTAGTAGATGAGCAAAGTTTAGCTTCTCAAACCGAGGAATTAACAAGTCCAAGGTCTGGTGATACATCATCATCTTTTCTTCTTTGACTTTCCAGTCTCCTTTTGCTTGAGACACAACAAGGTTCGAGTCCCCAATGACGTCCAACCGCCTTGCCCCTAGTTCCAGGGCTGCTTCTAGACCGGCAATGCATGCCTCATATTCTGCTTCGTTGTTCGAGACTTTGAACCGGAGTTTGAAGGCTAGAGGGATACGAGAATTATCGGGTGCTATCAGCAACACCCCTATCCCATACCCGTGCTGATTTGACGCTCCGTCAAAGTACATCGTCCAAGTTTCATCGTCGATGTGCAAAATGGCTTCATCTGGGAATAAGTACTCGACTGCTTCACCCCCTTCCACTGGATGGTCGGCTAAGAATTCTGCTACTGCTCTTCCCTTGACTGACTTGCGTGTCACATATTTCAGATCAAATTCGGAGAGCAACAGCAACCAACGAGCTAGCCTACCCGTAAGTGCTGGTTTCTCGAAAAGATATTTGATGGGATCGAGTCGTGAAACCAACATTACAGAGTGAGCTAACAGGTAGTGCCGCAGCTTCCTGGTAGCCCATACCAAAGCTAAGCAAGCCTTCTCCAACGGTGTGTAGCGAGTCTCATACTCTAGCATCTTCTTGCTCAAATAGTAGATGGCTTTCTCTCGCTTTTGTCCTCTGATTCTTGCGCGAGCATACAACCCATTGTAGTCTCAGTCACTGAAAGATACAATATCAACGGTTTCCCCGGCTCTGACGGTGACAACACGGGCGGGTTCTGTAAGTATTCCTTGATTTGTTCAAAAGCAGCTTGGCATCGGCCGTCCCATTGGATTTCTTGCCTTTCTTTCCAGGAGACCAAAAAGTGGTTCACAAGTCAAGGTTATTTTGAGATAAACCGTCTTATGAATTGCACTTTACCCAGAAAGCCTCGCACCTCCTTTTCAGTCCTTGCTGGGGTATTTCTAAGATGGCCTTGATTTTGGAAGGGTCAACTTCGATGCCCCTTTGTGTAATCAGAACCCCAGCATTTTCCCTGCTGTAACACCGAACGTACACTTTTGAGGATTCAGCAGCAACCGGAATTCTCTGATCCTTTGAAAGAACTTTTGCAAGGTGGTGTAGTGGCCCTCTCTTTCTTTGGACTTGACAATCATGTCGTCCACCTATACCTCAACCTCTTTGTGGATTATGTCATGCAATATTGTGGTCGCGGCTTGTTGATAAGTAGCTCCAGCGTTCTTCAACCCAAACGACATTACTCTGTAGCAGTATGTCCCCCATGGGGTGGTGAATGCAGTCTTTTCCTGGTCTTCGGGTGACATCACTATCTGGTTGTACCCTGAGAAGCCATCCATGAATGAAAGCAAAGCATGCCCCGCTGTAAAGTCCACTAACTCATCAATATGCGGCAAGGGAAAGTCGTCCTTCGGACTAGCTCTGTTCAAATCCCTGAAATCCATGCATACCCGGATCCTGCCATCCTTCTTCGGCACCAGAACAATGTTGGCCAACCAAGTCGGGTATTCGGATACCAGCAGGAAGCCTGCGTCGATTTGCTTGGTGACCTCTTCCTTAATCTTGAGAGCCCAGTTCGGGCGGATCCTTCTGAGTTTCTGTTTGACAGGTCAAGCCTCAGGGTCAAGAGGGATCCGGTGCTGTACAATCTCAGGATCGATCCCAGGCATGTCTTTGTAGGACCACGCGAAAACATCTTTGAAATCTTTTAATAAAGCGACTAAGCGCTCGCGTTCCTCCGAAGACAACGTGGACCCGATCTGGACCAGCCGCGGGTCCTCCTCAGTACCAATATTCACGGTAGTGATTTCATCCATTAAGGGTTTGACAAACCTCTCCTGCTCTTGTTCAATTAAGCGTTGCAAAACCAGAGGAATTTCGTCCTCATTGTTTTCATCAAAGTTTTGAAAGTCTGAGTTAATGCAATAAATCAAGGGCACAGAAAAGTACTCAGAAACCATAGTTACTTGATTCTCATTAAGCACATCCAAATCGCCCGATTCCTCAGTTACAACAGACTCAAATGAGAAAGAAAAAGACGACCTGGACAAAACTGTGGCATCCGAGTTATCATCCCCAGGATTACCAGACTCAGACTCAGTCGAGCTGGAACCTGATTTCGACTCACAAGACTCAGTGGAATCAGATTCCGGCTCACTACCTGACCCGGTGTTGCTGGACAAAAATCCCTCTTCGTATTGCCAAATGAGAGAGGGTGCGATAGATGCATCCAAAATAGTTGATGGTAGGGCCCGCAGCCGTTTCATCCCAATCATGGAAACCGAGAAGTTATCCCCCAAGCACTTATGGTCGATCGGAGGATCTGAAAGTAGACATGCCAGTGCTACCCCCACATTTCAATTTCAGCGCCCTCGGAGTCCACTGCCTTACACTGCTCACCTCAGCTGATGGGTCTGTCTGCTCTTCGGCAATGTCATCCCGGATATTTGCAGGTTGAAGAAGATCTCGAAACCTGGCACGCGCTTCTTCTCCGTGTTCAGCCATGGCTCTGGGAAGCCACAAAACGGAAAGTCCTCCCCCTCCCAGACGAAGCGTCCGTTTAGGGTACCCTAAATGGGCCTGTGCATCAGCTCAAATGGTTTCCCCCCCTCCTTAGCCTTCTTTGCTCTGGCTCTCCAGCCATTTCTTTCCCTTCCTTACCCAATCTTCTTTGGTGGGCTGATAACCCAATCCAAAGTATGAGGGTTATGTGGCACTTCGGCCAATGCTGCGACGCCCCTTCCGGCCACTCTTTCTAATCCCATCCCGGGGATGTTTGTAGCTTGTTCATGAGGTATACAGATTGAGCACTGACATACACTCCCTCATTAACAGCCATGATGTTTTGCACAACCCGAGCCTCAACTAGGTAAACCCTGACACAAACACATCTTCCGTGCCGTGCTCAATTTCTAGGACTGGTGTAGATACCTCCGAAGGTGGTGGATGGATCGATGAATTCCCGAAAACAATGGCTACTACCCCTTTCCATAGGGTATTTCACACATCTGATGCAAAGTGGACGAGACTGCCTTCACTTGGTGCAACCACGGCCGCCCCAAGAGTAGATTAAAGGCTGCAGGAACGTCCAAGACATGGAATTCAATGTTGTGTTGTCCTGGACCAAACTGGGTCTGAATTTTGACAGTCCCCATCACCTCCATGCTGGTGTTATCATAGGCTCTGATCACTTGAGTAGTAGACACGAAGTCCGCGGGCTTTAACCCGATTGCATATGTCGTCCTTGACGGGCACACATTAATGGCGGATCCCGTGTCGACAAGAACTACTGGCACCCACTTGTCTCTACATTCCACAGAGATGTAGAGAGGTTTGTTATGATTTGCGCCCTCAGGCGGCAGTTCTTTGTCCGAAAAGGTTAATGTCGGGGAACCTCCTCCCGGAAAGACCAGTCCAACTAGCTGCTCTGGTGTGGTATCTATAGAGAGTTTAGCCTTGTCCATAGCAGATAGGACAGCCTGTCTGTGCACTCGATGCCATAAGCAGTCCCCCAGATGGAGATGTTGCTTGTATCTTTTTCAGCTGCTTCAATACAGCTTCTTCTTCGATCTGCTTCTTTTCCTCTTTCTGCTTTTCAGTTTCCTTGTCCTTCCCAGATCCTTCTGGTTGGTCTAGGTGCGGGGGTTTGAAGTACCGCCCACTTCTTGTCATGTGATCAACTTCATCGAGATACCAGGTGTCGTCGGGTTGATTGCTCCCCCAATCCTCGTCTGTATGGGCAAGACACAAATCATCATCTTCCCACCACATTCTGTTGGCATTCAAAAGGCACCTGTCTGGCTCCGGCATGATTGTACTCGCAGTACTTTCAGCCCACATGCTCACAGCATCTTCTGTCCTTGTGCCCACAGCATTTTCAGTCCCCTCATGGGATTTGTCTTTCCCGGTTCTCTCAGAACCCTGTTGTTCTACCTGCGTCAGCGCAGTTTGTTGTTCAACTTTCCTTGTATTCACAATGCTCCTGTCCTGAGCGAAACTCTTCGTACCGGCGCTCTCCGACAATGTACTCTGACTTCCGGACCTTCCGGCCACAATTGATACCCTCGCCCCTGCCGGGCCCTGTTGGAACTCTACAACATTCGGTTGATCATCCAACCATCTGGTAGCCTCTGCCGATTTCTCATACTCAAACCAGTTGACTGCCGCATCCCCTGATTCTTGGTCATTGAAAAACTGGAGGTTGGCAAGACCCTCTTCTACGGCCGTCAAATCATCTGTTCCCTGCTCAAATCTATCCCCTGGATCATACACAGTTCTGCTCTCTCTAGCAATTCTACACTTGGTTTAGACTGGCCTGCTGACAGAATGTAATCACTCGGATCGTAGGCTTCCCCAGCAAAATTCCCAGACTGCTCAAACCCTGACTCAACCATCCATCCTCTTCTACAATCTCCCCTGCACCGTCTTCAACAGCCACCACCATTGGCTCAGTTTGGGTTGTGGAGATGTCCATTATGCACAAAAGTCAGTGCAATCGGAAGGAGCACCACCTCCGGCTTAGGTAGATGGGAAGGAGTGATATAGATGCTAGGATCGTAAGACACGACCCCAGTTTGGATAAAGTTGATTCTTTTGGGAGGTGGAGCTTAGTTGTGTGTAGGAGTGGGTTGGTTGTGACATTGGGTCTTTCTTGCAAAATCACCTGTTTGTCAACGAGATCTTGAATCTCGTGACGCAACCTGAAACATTGGTCGGTGTCATGACCGTGTTGCTGGTGATATGCACAATATTTGGCTGGGTTGTGAGTGGGGGGCAGCGGATTTGGTAACGGCCTCGGCTCCAGGGGTTTTAGATGCCCTTTTCTGATTAAGACCCCTAGAGCCTTGGACAAGGGCATGTACAATGGGGTGAAGGTTCTTTGGCCTCTGGGTTGGTATTTAGTGGTCTGTGTATTGCTTCCGGATGCACCGGAGAAGGGTGTGGCTGCCATGGGCCTTGGAGGGGGAGGGGGAATGGTGGCGACCATGTTACCTCTGAAGTTCTTGCAGTTGCAACGCCACTCGGGCCTGTATTGTTGTTACGGTTAAAGGTTCTCCGGGGTTGCTCCTGTCTCTTGGTCAATCAGACCTTGTTTCATCATGCATCTTCGATTTGTACCCCCATCTCGTGCAGATCCGAAAAGGTGGGGAAGGGGTACAATCATCTTTTGCATCAGTTTTGGCTGGAGATTGCGCACAATCATCCTGATCTGGTCCTTATCGGTGGGCCTTAAAGTCATCATCGAGGCCTTCGCCCTCCACCGGGTCACGAAATCCGAGAAACTCTCTTTGGCTCCTGCCTTGTTGTTTCGAGATCACGAGTTGTAATCTCAATTTGGGTGTTGTAAGAGTATTGCGCAACAAAGGCCTCGGCCATTTCATCCCAACTCCGCTTGACATCATCCTCCAACTTCGCATACTAGATAGCGGCCACACCCGACAGGGTCGGCCGAATAGCGAAAGCTTCTGGGGTCTGGTGAGGCCCATTGGCCGTAATATATCTGAGAATACCGGAGGTGGACCATGGGATCACCAGATCCGTCGAAGCGATCGATCTGCGGCATCTTGAATCTATCCGGCACCGTCAAAGCCACATCGGTATATCCGTCCTCGATATCCGGGATAGCTTTTACCCCCTGGGATTTTTTGAATAGCTTCTCGAGCTTGCTCAATTTCAGTGCTGTAGGGTCTACTTCGAACTCGAAGGGAGAGTCTGGGTGGTTGGGCGGGTGTATGACTTTGGATAATTGAGGTGGAAGCGGGGGCGGAGCTGGCCCCGTTGGGATGTCTGTGTCCTCCTGAACAGCATGGACATTTGGCAAAATATTCTGGGTTTGGCAGGACATTCTGGGTAGTTGGTGTCTGCTCGGGTATTGGGACCCCTGGTGGGGGAGGAGCTGGATGTGAGGCTGATGCTCCGGCTTGCTTGCTGTAGCCGAGTAATCAGTTTCCGCCTGTTTTGGCCATAATTGTGGCCTGTTGCTTAGAGAACTCCGCTTGGCGGACGGCGTCCTCCTGCATTTGCTTCATACTCTCTTGGAGTTGGCGCATCATTTCTTCTATTCCGGCCATGTTCCGCTGATCCTGCTGACTGACTGGTATGTGTATTTCTATGGCAGAAACTGAGACCTTAGCCCGACTGTTCGCTGCTAGGGTAGACCACTGCTCTGGTAACCTCTGTTCAGACACACTACGCCTTCTCGGCCTTCTTCTGACAACCGGGGGTAGAGAATGGGAACACTGGCTGTCCGTCAACCAGATCCTCAGATCGATTGAGCCGACGACCTCTCGTCCAAAGTGCTTGGGGAATATCTGCTGGGTTTGGAAGCAATTGTGCTAAAACTTGTCCTGCAAAAGATAAATAAAGCAATAAGGAAATAAATACTAGATAAATGAACAGCATAACAGCTTAAAATAAATACAACACACAGCTGGGCATAACAACACACGGTCGATAAGCTGAGTACACACTGTCCTCAAACACTGATCACTATCCCTGAATCACTGTCCCCGAAAACTGAATCTGATACCCGCAGATAGCTGATTCTCAAACATTGACTGATGCCCGCAGGCCTGATGCCCAAACTCATAAACTGATACATGCATTCCCTATAGAGACGCACTCTAAAAGCACATAACAGATAAGTGAGAGCCAAAACACCCCTATGTTTGGGGTAGGGTTTCCCTGTCCTATTTTGTCAAGAGCTAGGGTTTCACTACGCACGCAGCGGTTTCAAACAACCTATATCGGGTAAGCAACCTGTCCTAGTTTGGAATGGTCACTATGGATTCCGAATATGCACTAGGTTGAATGGTCAAAAGGGTGCCCCAGTAAAACCGGGGTTTGTGTTCCCATACTGGCAGAGCCCGTAATCGGTAAGCCTTATGGCACGCAACCTCTGGCAAACCGCTCAGGAATAGCAGATGGCAAACACGGTGTCCTAGGCGCACCAATGCACATCCAATGCAAAGAAACACACAAGTGTAGTCAAAACCAGATATCATGGGTTCGAGTCAAGTTCTCTAAATCCCCAGCAGAGTCGCCAGAAACTGTAGACGTCCCCGAACGCCCCGGGAGGGATGTGTCCCGTTCCGTTCATTTTGGGCTCACTACAGTTTAGGACTCAAATGTCACGGTTCTTAATTTGAACCAAAGAGTCCAAATCCGGCAAATCGTTTTGAGAAAATAGATTTTTTTGAAAGAAGTGCCAAACATGGACTGCTTTGCCAGATACAGAGTCGCCACCTAAATATTTTATTTTTGGGAAATTTAGGAAACCCTGATTCGTTGCCTAAGGCCACGTGTCCGTCATCACCAAAGTTGCCTCGGCTCGAGAACTTGGGTACGATTGGGGAAGGTCACTTCATGAGCACCCCCGCTCGCCCGATCAAAGATCGGCCTCTACTAACCATGATATCTAGTTTTGTGAACATTATACATTCTTATTCCGGTTATTAGCCTAGATTTACTATGTGATGCGCACAATACAAGTATAGACCTGGATCGCCTGAATTGGAACAAAACATTTATGTTTGTTTTTGAAAGATGGTTTGCTACTCACAAGTAGGCTTAAAATGCAGATTTTGCCACCCTAGAAAAGATGGTTTTGCCACTATCTAGTGGGCTTAAAACTCACGTCAATGCATTGTTCCATTCAAATAACCCAACCTTCACCCACAAGCATTCATGCAGTTATATCACATAAGCAATAGCCTCATGGTAAGCATGCTATCATGGCAGTCGCTCACACTCATGCAAGGATGCTAAAGCGTAAAAACTTACCGAGTACTCCAAGCTAAAACAGAAGCTAATTAGAAATCCATGCATGATCCTAACTATACAGAAATGCCTAATGCAACACATGTAGGAATGCAACTAAGATAGGCTCGGCTATTCTAAACATGGCATATGGAATGCTACAGCTAACAAGTATTCAACTTGGAATTGAAATACAATGCAGTGAGTATGATGCGCCGAGCCCGGTTGCCAAAACAGATGAATGAATGCAAACATGCTATCAGTATGCTAATTGAAACATGCCCTAATCTAACCATCATAAGCTGGTAAATAAAAAGGAGAAAGACGTGGGGTTGGAAGACATATATCACACACACGCACACTTATTACAATTGTGCCTTCGCTCGGAGGGTCCGAATAAATAATATACAGTCCCGAATAAATAATACAGTCCGAATAAATACAAACCCTAATTAATTAACAAATTAATCTAGGAAAGCAATAATGGCACGCAAATCCATGGACCGCCTCGGCTCTGTTCCAAATGATGAATGATGCATGCTCGGGTTGCTTGGCGTAGAAATCCATTGCGACGCCCCAATTAGCCTCTGTTTACAATTAAGCCGGAATGTTGCGCGAAGCCCCAAAGATTGCCGGTTTCTGATTTGCTGCAACAGAGAGCAGGAAAGGGGCACGGCAATGTATTTTCACATATGTATGCTTGACTACTCTTCAGGGAGCGTAGTCCTCGATCCTCGTGCCACCAATCGCGCATCTTGATGCATGATGGCTGAGGAGTCGATTGCACGACTCAATATGGAATGAATGCACATGAAAACATAACAAGGCCTAGACTCCATCATGGATAATCCGGAGTGTCGGCGACAAGGAATTGAGACACGTTCCGTCACTCGGAGTACGAAACGTCTTGTTTTCCTGTGCTCGGGCTAACTCCTACCCCAAGCACAATGCAATATGCGTGACATGCATGAATGCAACTAATATACAACCTAGCATACACAATGCTATGAAATGGCATACACAATGCTCATGTAACGGCATACACAATGCTCTAACATGCAACCTAGCATACGCAATGCTATGAAATGAAATGGCATACGCGATGCATGACAGACTTACACCAACATTAGTGGACCTCAGCCACACTCACATCAGCGGCCACAAGATGAAAATGAGACACTCGAGATGCGTGCACGCATGCACGCAAACCGAGGACCGACCCTAAGGCACAAATGCCACTCTAACAAGGCATGGCAAGGCACGAAATATGGCATACAGAACATGCAAGTTCCAGCACTGAAATGTGATGCAAAATGGCCCCAAAACATGGAAACATGGCACCCAATGCATGGAATGGCCCCGAAACACAAAACTAGGCACATGCATTGACCTATCGCTATACAAAGCATGCATTATTTGATCATGAAGCATAAAGACAGAACCAAGGCAGTCTCAAAACTTGAACATTTCTAGTTTAAAGCATGGCCAAAAGATGCTAGCAAGATGGCCTAACATAGCATGCAATTTTGACTATCAAACATGGTTTACATGGCATGTATATGAAGCATATGGAATCTCACCAAACCAGCCAAAATCAGTGAACAAACATGCCAAAATATGCCCAAATAACCACTGAAATGAAGTCAACACATGCAAAAATGATGAGCTCCTTTAGAGGGCTATGCAAGGGATTATTAAGCACATACAAGATGGACACTTAGCATGGCACAAAAAACTCTGAAAATCAAATATGATAGCTCCAAAACTCACCAAATTGGGCCTGAAAAGTGGCTAAGAAGCATGCAAAGAGGGGTCCCTTTGGAAGGCCAAAATGACCATCAAACAAGTCAAGGTGAGAGGGGGTCATCCCCCTCTGATTTGGAGGCTCAAAATAGTGTGTTAGCCACTGAAAATTCACTGGATTTCAATGGCTAGATGGCCAAACAAAGCATGCAACAAGAGCTTAGGCGTAAGGCTCAAAATAAGAGACAATCAAGCATTCAAGGAGGCATATGACCTCAAACAAAAATGGGACCTCAAAAAAAATTTAAGATGAGATTAAAACAAGATATTTTTCAGTTTATGACAACTCTCAAAAATGAACACAAGTAGGGCTAATCTATCATGCAAAAATGGCCCTACAAGAGAGATTAGAGACAAGGGACAGTATCTGGCCCCAAATAGTAAAGAGCCCTTCAACAAAGTTGAAGATGGGCTAAAAAAAAGGCACTTTACAGTTTATATAAAGTCTCGAAAATGAGCACAAGTAGCGCTAAACTATTATGCAAAAATGGGCCTACAAAGAGAGATATGAGACAAGTGGTAGTAGATGGCCTCAAAAAGAGGAGAGCCCTTCAACAAAGTTGAAGAGGGGCTAAAAAAAAGACATTTTATAGTTTGTCTCAGAGCCCATAAATGCTCAAAAACAAGGCTAATATATCATGCAAAAATAGGCCTAAAAGAGGGATAGAGAGACAAGAGGTAGTAGGAGACCTCAAACAATAAGAGGTACTTGATCAAACATGGAGAGGAGCTCAAAATATAACTATTTACAGTTCAGGTCGGAGCCCAAAAATGTAAGCAACAAAAGCTAAGATAGCATGCAAAATAGGGCAAAAAAAGAGGGAAATGAGACTCACCCTTGTAGCACAAGTCTTCAGCAGCTTTTGGTCCAAGAAAGTGTGCTTCTAACCTCTGAAAATAGCCTCCAAGTTTCTGGAATGGAGTGTGGGTTGATAGGCTATGAGTTGGTGTAGAAATGGTGTAGGAGCAAGGGTATTTTGAGGCTTGGAGTAGAGAGAGAGGGAGGCTTTAATGCAAGAGCTCCAATGGATTTTTCTAACCCTTAACAATGGAGGGGAGAGGCTGGTTATATAGAGGGAGAGGGGTGGAGAAATGGGGGGAAAACAAATTCAAATTTTCCCCCCAAAAGGGCAGATCCCCGGGCAGGAGTCTAGGTCAAAACAGCTGGCACAGCTGTAAGGAACCAGGAGAGAGGAATTTGGCCGGCCAGGTTCAGGAGGTTCAGGTGGCCGGCTGGCCACCTCTCCTGGCCGGCCAGCCAGGGTCAAAAGGGTCAACAAGGATTAGTGGTCGGCCATCCCAAAAAGGTGGCCTCCCACGTGTGTACAACACAGCTGTATGGTCAAAAACTGGAAAAAATGAACCAGGAGAGAGAAAAACCAACTTTTTAGAGGGGTTCAAAAGGGTCAGGAAGAGTTGATGGCCGGCCTACCTATATTGGTGGCCTCCCATGTGTGTACAACACAATGGTGTGGAGGAAAGTCAGAAAAAGTGGCCCGGGAATGGAAAAAGTCAGCTTTCTAGTGAAGAAAATGGGCAATGAAGAGCGATGAAGGAATAAAGCTGGTCTTTAGAACAATTGCTGGCCTCCCACCCTTCTACAACCTTTCTAACAATGAAAATAAGGTCTCTGCCAAAAATGAACCCAAACTGATGTAAAGCGAAGGTTCGGGGGCCAAAACGCGCGGCCTGGGGCCCCGAAAACAAGCCGTTAAGCAACGGAGGTGGCGTTCGACCACGAAGTTGGTCTCTCGAGCCACAGTGTCCCTCAAAAGGGAGTAAATAAGGCGTATGCCAAAAATCGGAGCAAACGGAGGTGGTTAAGCGGTCCCGAACCGAGGCACACGGCCGACGGCTCCGAAAATCGGGAACCGGGCTCCAAACGAGAAAAATGGCCTACGACCACGAAACGTAGCCTACGGCCACTGAGAGATGATCTACAAGACCTCTCCCTCCCTTCGGGAAGAGAAAATAAAGAAAACGGGGCCTGGTTCGCAAACCGAGGCAAGGCACAAAAGAGTCCGGAAGTCCGGAGGCAAGGCTCGCAGCCGTGACTTCGCAACCTCAGAACGAGCACAAAATGCAACATCACCGAGCGCTCAGTTGGTGACGCCTGAGTTTTAAGGTCGGTTAAAAATGGGGTGTCTATAGTCACACATCTGCAAATTGGAGATGGGATAGTTGCACTTGATTATTGCTTATAAGTACCCCTTTTAGCAAACTCAAATCGCTAGCTCTCTGAAGAAGGATGTTTAATGCTTCTACAACCAAGTTAAACAGGAATGGGGATAAGGGATCACCTTGCCTGAGACCTTCCTGAGGGCTAAACTCCTTGGTTGGTGAGCCATTCACAAGTATTGAGATCCTTGCAGTAGAGACACATTCCTTAATCCAAGAAGTCCATTTGGAACCAAATCCAAAGTTTTCTAGCATTGAAAAGTGAAAGTTCCAATTGATAGAATCAAATGCCTTTTCAAAATCTATTTGTAGCAGCAGTCCTGACTTTTTAGATTTAAGCCAACCATCTACAACTTTATTAGCAATCAACACACTATTAAGAATATTCCTACCAGCCAGAAAGGCTGACTGTGTGTCACCAATGATCATAGGCATGACCTTTTTGAGCCTGGATGCAAGACACATTCCTTAGTCATTAGTAATATCAGTTTATATAGTCATTAGTGAAAGCATTTATGTGACGGAATGGTGGTGATTCGTTCCTGGGTTTAATCTGCATGACAAGTGCTGCAAAAAACATGGATTTCCAAAAAAAAAAAAAAAAAAAAAAAAAAAAAAAGCACACTACTTCTGCACAAAAAAAAAAAAAAAAAAAACATAGAAACCATTCATCCTGCACTTTTTTGGAAATTTTTTTGTTACTAATAAGTATATACCTGAAGCTTCATTCAACAAATACTAGTGAAATTAAAAGAAAATTATTAGGCAAATTACATTGATAGTCCATGTATTTTGATTTTTGTGTCATTTTAGTTCTTATAATTTCGAATTGACTTGATTTTGACATTGAATTTATAATTTTGTCTAGTCTAATTGCTTATAATTGTTAGCATTTTTTAATAAAAAATATGCACATAAGTAACATACGTCATGCTTTCAAAGGCAAAATTATAAACTTGTTCAAATCAGTGAGTCAACTTCAATTAATTCAGGGATGATTTTTCATCAAAAACACTAACGATATTATCAATTGGACTAAATTGACTAAATCTAAAATTAAGGGTCAAATTGAGCTAATTGAAAATGCAGGGATCAAAATGACACAAGTAATAAAATGTTTGTACTATTTATGTAATTTGCCCAAAATTATATTTGTAGCTTGTTTCAGGTCAATTTGATCAGTTTAGTTCTAATTGCAATCAATTCTATCATTAAAATTTTCACATTATATCAATTTAGTAAAATTAATAACTTGCTTTTAAAAATTAGATTGAACTCAAGAGACAAAATAGTTTATTTACTCTAAAGATTTGTCATCCAATTTGAAATTATTTATTTAATTTTGAATTAAATAATTTTGCGTTGATTTTTGTTTAATTTTTTTAGAGACATGGCACGGTCTATATGTACCCTACCAAAATATGTGTAATTTTATCACAAAATTTCATAATACCAACTATAAAATGTATAATCTTGCCATAAATTGATGTAACAAAAAATGTTGTAACTAAGCCACAAACGTTTGCAATATCAATCACAAAATTTTGGACATTTTATTACACACCAATTTGTAAGGTAAGGTTACGCATTTTGTGGTCGATATTATAAAATTTTGTGAAAAAATTACATATTTTTGTGGTAGGGTGCATACATATGATTTTCCAATTTTGTCGCATATGTTATTAATGTGGAAAATTAAAGTGTAAAATTAAGGGAAAATTACAATTAAGTTGACTTGCATAAAACAATTAAATATTCATAGAAAAGTTTAACATTGTAAGGGTTTACACCTTTGAGATTTGCTTAAAATACGAATTATCCCCTATAGTTTAGAAAATTACAAATATCTCATTGTCAGAATTTTTTATTTAACAGAATTAATTGAAAAAGTAAAATTTCTAGCTCTTCACCTATACAATAATAAAATTATCTAAATTATTAATTGAAATAAAGTTTTAACATTACAAAAAACTGTTAATTAACCATCATTAATTAATAAAAGCACATATTTGTTATGAAATTAGAAACCTTATGAGGCATAATGTAATTTTTAAAACAACATAATTTAAGTAAACCTCAGAGGGTGTGTTTGTAATTTATCCAAAAGTTTAATATTTTAAGGATTTATTATACTATCTACCTTTAAACTATCGCTAAATTGAGTCTATATCCTTCAAGTAAATGAATCAAAGTCTATTTAATCCTTAAACTATCAATTGAATTTATTAAATCCTTAAAATATTTAATTCAAACATATTTAGTCCCAAAAAGGATTATAAAATTAAAATATATGCCTGTAAGTATTATAAATTAGTAAAAGACCCTACCTAATTAAATTTTTATTACAAAAAAATCTTAAAATTTTATTTTATCTTTAAAACGTGTTTTATTTTATTATGTAATTAAATTAGTATTAGAGTTTGATTTCTCAATTTTACCAATAAAATTATATGAATATTAGATATACCGAAGAAGTAGAGTTAGATAATTTAAACAATAACATTTCGCTACAAATAATAATAGAAAAATAATATATTAATTAAATTACAAAAAGAATTTAACGAAAAATTTAAAAACAATCAATTAGAAATTATAAATAAAATTTGACAGATAATGCTAGATAAAGATAAGCACGTAGCTACTTTAGAAGATAAATAATAAAATACTATAGATAATTACACTTACCCTTATAAAAGAAATTCACCATAAGAGCTAACGTCCACTTTTCAAAGACATAATAAAAATTTAAGATTTTTTTGAAATAAAATTTTAAGTAGATATTGTCTTTTACTAAATAATACTTATAGGCTTATATTTTATTTTTGTAATCCTTTTAGGGACTGAATAGGTTTGATTTAAATACTTTTATAGACTTAATAGATTCAATCGATAGTTTATAGATTAAATGTACTTTAATCTATATAATTTAGGGATTTAATAGACTCAATCAATACTTTAGGGACTAAATAGACAACTTGACAATAATTGAGGGGTCTAAAGTGTAATAAACTCATATTTTAATTATTAAAATTTATAAAATATACCACTGATTTGTAACATAACTAAGATTAATACATATCTCTTAGCTGATCATAGGTGCCACGTTATTTGGGTTACAGAAATTCTTACATCTTGAGTTGGTGGAAAACTTTTTCCACATATATAATGAATCAGTGCCTAAAAAAAATGACAGGTGTGAAACTTGAGAAACCAAAATAAAATTCAAAATAAATTATAAGGATTATTGGTGTAATTCATTTAGTTTTTATTTTCTTGTACAAAAATTGATAAAATTCACACACGAAACAATTGTGTCGGTTCAAAATGCTAACAATGAACCGGAGGGGAACACACAATATAACATAGTTTGAAAGTGTGGAATGTAAATTAATGGAATTAAAATTTACAAAGACAAAATAAAATTTTGCTCAAACTAAAAGGTGAAATTACCCTTTTATTGAATATAAAGAGATGCTACAAAAAGCACTGTTAAAACAACAGGGCACCAAAGACAAGGAAAAAGAAAACAAACATACATGAAAACTCGGTTGGCAAGGAACCAACCGAAAGCATACCCCAAAAAGACTAATTTCCAATTGAAGGTCTCAATTTCACTTGAACCACTTTGAAAATTTATTAATACCAGAGAACAAAATATTCTTTCCATTGTTCGCCTTCTTTTGTCCTTCCTCCAATTCGTGATCGCTGTGAATTGGCCCAATATAAGTAACATGAGGTTTATCCGCAGGTTGCTTTGGTGCAAGAAGCTCCTCAGGGACCTCGTAAATAATAGGGATCGATAGCTGAGAAGTTGGTTGGCCAGCCTCCTTATTTGCTTTCAACTTCTTGAGATGAGAAAGGATTTCACGTAGACCTGTGTATGTGTTATAATATCAGTTTATATAGTCATTAGTGAAAGCATTTATGTGACGGAATAGTGGTGATTCGTTCCTGGGTTTAATCTGCATGACAAGTGCTGCAAAAAACATGGATTTCCACGAAAAAAAAAAAAAAAAAAAAAGCACACTATTTCTGCCAAAAAAAAAAAAAAAGAAAAAGGAAAAGAAAATACGCATAGAAAGCATTCATCCTGCACTTTTTTGGAAATTTATTGTTACTAATAAGTATATACCTGAAGCTTCATTCAACAAATACTAGTGAAATTAAAAAAAATTATTGGGCAAATTACATTGATAATTGCTGTATTTTGATTTTTGTGTCATTTTATTTCTTATAATTTCTAATTGGCTTGATTTTGACATTGAATTTATAATTTTGTCTCAATTTGGTTTACTTACTTATAATTGTTAGCATTTTTTAATGAAAAATCTGCACATAAGTAACATATGTCATGTTTTCAAAGGCAAAATTATAAACTTGTTCAAATCAATGAGTCAACTTCAATTAATTCAGTGATAATATTTCATCAAAAACACTAATGATATTATCAATTGGACCAAATTGACACTAAATCTTAAATTAAGGGTCAAATTGAGCTAATTAAAAATGCAGGGATCAAAATGACAAAAGTAATAAAATGTTTGTACTATTTATGTAATTTGCCCAAAATTATATTTGTAGCTTGTGTCACGTCAATTTGATCATTTTAGTTCTAGTTGCAATCAATTCTGCCATTAAAATTTTCACATTATATCAATTAGGTAAAATTAATAACTCGCTTTTAAAAATTAGATTGAACTCAAGAGACAAAATAGTTTATTTACTCTAAAGATCTGTCATCCAACTTGAAATTATTTATTTAATTTTGAATTAAATAATTTTGCGTTGATTTTTGTTTAATTTTTTAGAGAAATGGTATGGTCCATATGTACCCTACCAAAAAAATGTGTAATTTTACCACAAAATTTCATAATACCAACTATAAAATGTATAATCTCGCCATAAATTGGTATAACAAAAAATGTTGTAACTAAGTCACAAACGTTTGTAATATCAACCACAAAATTTTGGACATTTTGTCCAATTTGTAAGGTAAGATTACACATTTTGTGGTCGATATTATGAAATTTTGTGAAAAAATTACATATTTTACAGTAGGGTGCATACATACGATTTTCCAATTTTGTAGCATATGTTATTAATGTGGAAAATTAAAGAGTAAAATTAAGGGTAAATTACAATTAAGTTGACTTTTCATAAAATAATTAAATATTCATAGAAAAGTTTAATATTTTAAGGGTTTATTACACTTTCTACCTTTAAACTATCGCTAAATTGGGTCTATTAAGTCTTTAAAGTGTATGAATAAAAGTCTATTTAATCCTTAAACTATCAATTGAATTTATTAGGTCCTTAAAATATTTAATTCAAACATATTTAGTCCCTAAAAGGATTATAAAATCAAAATATATGCCTGTAGGTATTATAAATTAGTAAAAGACCCTACCTAATTAAATTTTTATTACAAAAAAAATCTTAAAATTTTATTTTATCTTTAAAATGTGTTTTATTTTATTATGTAATTAAATTAGTATTAGAGGTTGATTCTCAATTTTACCAATAAAATTATATGAATATTAGATATACTGAAAAAGTAGAGTTAGATAATTTAAATAATAACATTTCGTTACAAATAATAATAGAAAAATAATATATTAATTAGATTACAAAAAGAATTTAGCGAAAAATTTAAAAACAATCAATTAGAAATTGTAAACAAAATCTGACAGACAATACTAGGAATAATGCTATGGATCATGAAAAACATATCATGAAATATATCATGAAGATTTTTCATCGTTTGATTAGTGTGTGGTGTTTTATTGTGTGTAATCTAAAAGTGGAGAATATTTCATGATCATCTTCATGATAAAGGCAAGCACATTGCCACTTTAGAAGATACAGAATAAAATACTACAGATAATTACACTTACCCATATAAAAGAAATTCACCATAAGAGCTAACGCCCACTTTTGAAATAAAATTTTAACTAGATAGTGTCTTTTACTAATTTATAATACTTATAGGCTTATATTTTATTCTTGTAATCTTTTCAGGAGCTGAATAGGTTTGATTTAAATACTTTAGGAACTTAATAGATTAAATCGATCGTTTGGGGATTAAGTGGACTTTAATCTATATTTTTAGGGATTTAATAGACCCAATCAATAGTTTAGGGATTAAATAGATAATTTGACAATAATTGAGGGGTCTAAAGTGTAATAAACCGATATTTTAATTATTAAAATTTATAAAATATACCACTGACTTGTAATATATTTTTAGAAATTTCAAATGAATTGAAAGTTCTCCTAAAATTAATACAATTAGAATTACAAATTGTTAATTCATACAAGAGACAAATTACAGGACTACCCATTGTTGGACAATCTTCACTATATTTAAACGATTTAATTCTATTGTGTACAAAACAACAATTAGAATTTAATTCTATTGTGTACAAAACAATTAGAATTTAAATAAAGAAAAGGAGAGAATTTGTTTGATTACAAAAATCAAACTTAAAATAAAAAAAATAAAACAAATAAAAACAGATTTTATTTTGTTACAAAAACAAAATTAAAATCTGATTTAATAAACAAATAAAAAAAAACAGAATATAATTTAATCAACTTACTTGGTTAAATTCTTCGAATAACTTTCTGATCAAGTCCAGTGTTTAACACTGTGTCCTTAAGACAGATTCGTCCTCTCCACGGTGCTTTCAGAACTTGGACGTCTATCTCCCAGGATGAAATGATCTTATCAACAATTAAATGCAGCACTACAATTTAATTGTTCGTCGAACACACTAAGTGTTTACACTCTTTCTTTCAGAAATAAAATGCAGCAATATGGCAGAGATTTAAAGCAGAGATGGAATACGAAAATTGGTGTATTAATCCAAATGGGAGGCTGGTCTATTTATAGATGTTAAGGTGGCTGTAGGATTTGAATTGAACAGGTATGAAACCTGTTGGGTTTGAATTTCAACAGATTTGAATCTGTTGGTTAATTATTCAAACAGATAAAAACGGGAAGGGCCCTGTTTGGATGAACAAAAATGCCAAACCAGTTTAATTCTGTTTGAAAACGGGAAGGGCCTTGTTTGGATGAACAGAAATTCCAAACCCAGTTTAATTTGAATTCTGGATTAAATTCAAATGTTTTTGGCCCAAAAAGATTAGTATTGGGCCGAACAAGCCCAACCCAACCACACACCACGCACCCGCGCCCAAGCCCAGGCCCAGCCCAGCCCGCCCGACCGACCGGACGGACGGCGGCGGCGGCGCGCGCGCGTGTGTGGTGGTTTTTGAGTCCAATGGGTCTAGCCCATTTTGCCCATAACCTCTCCCTCTAAAACACTTGGGTACCCCTTGGGGCACACCCCAAGTACCAAACCCATGCCTTATAAACCCTTTCAAAACCTCCCACCAAATCAATGTGGGACAAGCCTTATTCAAGCAATAAGGAATTTTCACCAAAACTCCATTTCCATGGAGCACACTTTGGCTTCAATTTCCCATTCACTCGGTAATGGTTTTAAGCAACCAAATATACCACGTGAATCACAACGCGGCATAGAACGCGTTACCACTTTGACCCGTGTAAAACGACGCACGGGGCCCACCTAAAAATTAGACCAAACTTAGGATAAAATTCTGGTTTTACCCAGAATTTATTACCATTTCCAACAATCCCCCACATGAATGGAATTTGATGACAACGGAAATGCAACAAAATGCAGATTTATCGAAAGAGTATAAGTCGAAAATATCTTGCATCAGGATAGGTAGTTTTCGGCCTTGAACCTTCCCTAGTGATAACCTATCGGACTTACTGGCTAACCAATGGACGCGATGCCTTGAATTGTTCAGCCGTTTGTGTAAGCCAAGACAATAGATTTCACACAAAATATTTTCTAACACATCGTGGTTCTCACTGTTGTGTTCATTTTGGCCTTGAACGCTCCTGGTTTTCATGAGTGTTTCTAGAGAATGTAGCCTCTTTCATTCTCATAGAACCGGCCCCAGTTCAACACTCATATAGGTGAT
Source organism: Camellia japonica (assembly GCA_030407325.1). Taxonomy (NCBI): domain Eukaryota; kingdom Viridiplantae; phylum Streptophyta; class Magnoliopsida; order Ericales; family Theaceae; genus Camellia; species Camellia japonica. The sequence goes on from JAPPVO010000017.1 coordinate 44,362,384, forward strand.
TCTTATTGTGAGTATCTTCTTATACTCGTCTTGATTTTATGCCTTAATCAAGATATAAGTAATCATTAAAAGCAAAGCTTATCCTTATGCCCCTGCATACGACATATGTTGCAGATATCACTCTCACCATAGGAATGGGTAGGGAATTTGAATCCCTTGGTGATTTCTGGCGAGCCATACATAACTTAGTTGTCCCTTTGAACTTAGTTCTTGGGATCTCCAGTCATATAAGTAGGGTTACCATTATGACGACTCTTATGTAATAGGCTTTAATCCCATCCCCTTAGATGAACTATACACTAGCTCTTTTGTCAAACCTTTTGTTAACGGATCCGCAATATTCTCTTTAGATTTTATATAATCTATTGAGATTATTCCGTTTGACAACAATTGCCTTACGGTATTATGTCGACGACGAATATGTCGTGACTTACCGTTATACATGTGATTCTGTGCCCTGCCTATTGCAGATTGACTATCACAATGAATGCAAATAGCTGGCACAGGTTTTGGCCACATTGGAATATCTTCTAAGAAGTGACGAAGCCATTCTGCTTCTTCACCTGCTTTGTCTAAAGCAATGAACTCGGATTCCATTGTGGATCGTGCGATGCAAGTTTGTTTCGTGGATTTCCAAGAAACAGCAGCGCCTCCTAGAGTAAAGACATATCCACTAGTGGATTTTGAATCTTTAGTATCCGATATCCAATTTGCATCACAATAACCTTCGAGTACTGCTGGATATCGAGTAAAGTTCAAACCATGATCACGAGTAAATCTTAGATATCTAAGAACTCGAATGATCGCTTTCCAATGGTCTTCTCCAGGGTTACTAGTGTACCTACTCAATTTACTGATAGCATAAGCTATATCAGGACGAGTACAATTCATTAGGTACATTAGGCTTCCAATGATTTGGGAGTATTTTAACTGAGACACTGCATCACCTTTATTTTTCGATAAATAAAGACTGATGTCGACAGGTGTTCTTGCTAAATTCAAATCATCCTTGATAAATTTATCAAGAATTTTCTCAATATAATGAGATTGAGATAATGCATATCCGTCAGATGTTTTAGTAATTTTCATTCCTAATATAACATCTGCGACCCCCATATCTTTCATATCAAATCTTTTGTTAAGCATTTGCTTAGTTGATTTGATCATGTTTTGACTGCTTCCAATGATAAGCATGTCATCCACATAAAGACAAACTATGACATAGCCTTGGTCAGTGTTTTTAACATAGACGCATTTGTCACATTCGTTTATCTTAAACCCATTAGTAAGCATTGCATGATCAAATTTTTCATGCCATTGCTTAGGTGCTTGTTTTAATCCATAAAGGGATTTTACAAGTCGACAAACTTTCTTTTTCTTGCCCTGATACTACAAACCTTCGGGTTGCTCCATATAGATCTCTTCATTTAGATCACCGTTTAAGAAAGCTGTTTTAACATCCATTTGATGTATTTCTAAATTAAACAACGCTGCTATTGCAATAAGCATGCGAATGGATGTTATTCTTGTCACAGGGGAATATGTGTCAAAATAGTCCAGACCTTCCTTTTGTCTGTAACCTTTAACTACAAGTCTTGCTTTATACTTGTCAATTGAACCATCTGCTTTCATTTTTCTCTTGAATATCCATTTATATCCAAGAGGTTTAGAACCTGGTGGAAGATCCACCAATTCCCAAGTATGATTTTGCATAATGGATTCAATTTCATTATTAACAGCCTCTTTCCACAAAGGTGCTTCAGGACCTGTCATTGCTGCCTTAAAGCTTTGAGGTTCATTTTCTAACAAGTATGTCAGAAAATCTGGACCAAAGGATTTTGATGTTCTCGCTCTCTTACTTCTTCTTGGTTCATCATTAGTTAAATCCTGTTGGTTGAGACCATTACTAGTCTCTTGTGTTTGATTGTCATTAGTCTCTTGACTTTGTGTACAATCATAAGTTCTTTTCTGTGAACTTAATTCCTGTCCTTTCTTGTGGAAAGACATGCTCAAAAAACACAGCATTCCTTGACTCTATAATAGTGTTCACATTTATATCAGGTATTTCTGATTTATAAGTCAGAAACCGATATGCACTACTATTCTGAGCATAACCAATAAACACACAATCTACTGTTTTTGGTCCAATCTTAGTCTTTTTAGGAACAGGAACTTCCACTTTTGCCAAACACCCCCACACTTTTAAGTATTTGTAGGAAGGTGGTCGACCTTTCCATAATTCATAAGGAATGCTTTTGGTTTTCTTGTGGGGTATTCTATTAAGAACATAATTAGCAGACAATATTGCTTCCCCCCACAAGTTCTGTGGTAAGCCTGAACTTAGTAACATGGCATTCATCATTTCTTTTAGAGTTCTATTCTTCCTTTCAGCAATTCCATTTTGCTGTGGAGAATAAGGGGCTGTAGTTTGGTGAATAATGCCATGTTGTGCACAAAATTCATTTAATGGTGCATCATATTCACCCCCCTATCACTTCTAACCATTTTAATGGTTTTACCAAGTTGATTTTCAACTTCTGTTTTGTAGAGTTTAAACATTTCTAAGGCTTCATCTTTACTTCTAAGTAAATAAACATAACAATATCTTGTGCAATCATCGATAAATGTTATGAAATACTTTTTGCCTCCTCTAGTTTGAATAAATTTTAGATCACATACATCAGTATGAATTAATTCTAGAGGTTCGGTTTTTCTTTCAACCGATTTAAATGGAGCCTTAGTTAGTTTTGCTTCTACACAAATTTCACATTTATGATTAGGATTAATTTCAAACTTTGGTATATAATCTAAACCAATTAATCTACGCAAAGCATCAAAATGCACATGTCCTAATCTACCATGCCATAAATTCGACTCAAGAATATAAGCAAAAGATGTATTATTCTCATTCATAGCAACTTTTGGTACAACTGTCATTACATTTAGCTTAAAGAGACCTTCACTCATGTATCCCTTACCAACATACATACCACTCTTTGTTAATACAAACTTATCAGACTCAAAAACAAGCCTAAAACCATTTTTACTTAACAAAGAACCAGAAACTAAATTCTTCCGATGTCAGGTACATGCAGTACGTTGTTGAGGGTCAGTTCTTTTCCCGATGTCATCTTCAAGATCACTTTCCCTTGTCCAGCCACAGTAGAAGTAGAAGAATTTCCCATAAAAAGTTGCTCACCATTGCACTTTGCAGCTCATTGTAGGTAGTGAACATCTTCTTGTCCGCACATATGTGACGAGTTGCTCCAGTGTCAACCCACCATCTTTGGGATTTCCAACCAAGTTAGCCTCAGACACCACAGCAGAGAGGTTGATGTCATTCACTCCGTCAGAGATGTAATCCAATTCTGTCACATTGGCTTGATTGGTGGTCTTCTTCTTGCTTGTACTTCCATGATCCTTCTTAGGACGGCGGCAGTCAGAAGCTCGATGTCCAGTCTTGCCACAGTTATAGCATTTTCCTTTGAACTTCTTGTTGCCATTGTTGTTGCCTTGTTTAGGACCATCTCCAGTAAACTTCCTCTTTTTGTTATGTGGTTTTTGAACTTGTTCAACCACATTAGCCTTGGACTCAATGGGATTTTTCCCATTCCTCTTTTCAGCCTTTCGGTTATCTTCCTCAATTCTTAATCTTACAATTAACTCATCCATGGTCATCTCTTTGCGTTTATGTTTTAAATAATTTTTGAAATCTTTCCAGGCCGGTGGTAACTTTTCCACCAAAGCAGCGACTTGGAAAGATTCGCTAAGAGTCATACCTTCTGAATGAATATCATGCAAAATTATCTGAAAACTTTGAACTTGAGATATTACCGTTTGGGAGTCGACCATTACAAAATCCAGAAATTTACCGACGACAAATTTCTTTGTGCCGGCATCCTCTGTCTTGTATTTCTTCTCCAAAGAATCCCACAATTCTTTTGCTGACTTCAGAGGACTGTATACATTATACAGCATGTTGTCAAGGCCATTGAGGATGTAGTTTCTGCACAGGAAATCTGAATGTTTCCAAGCATCTACAGCGGCAACAACTTGCCGATCACTTTCACCCTCTTTAAGTGCTGGAGCCTCTTCATGGAGAAACCGGGCCAAATTAAGAGTTGTAAGATAGAACAGCATCTTTTGCTGCCATCTCTTAAACTCGGTACCATTAAATTTTTCCGGTTTTTCTCCATGATTGATTGGTACATGAACATGGTTCTGAATAGGGACTGATGTTGGTGTAACAACAGGAGTACCACTGCCAGATGCAGTTTCAGTTGTAGTAGCCATAATCTCTGATTACAAAAATCAGAAAAAATTAAAACACAAATTAATTTTCTAGTTACTAAAACCAGAAAATAAATTATATTACAAAATAATTTTATTTTCCTTGTTACTAAAACAGGAAAAATAAAATACCAAAATAATTTTCTGTAATACCAAATAATATTCTGAAATTGTTAATGACACCAGTATCGTACTACTAGTTGTCAAAGAAAAGAGACAGTATATTACTACTATCTGTCAAATAGCATAAATCACTATTTGTTTTTCCAACCAGAATATTACTTTGAAAAACAGAAAATTAAATACAATGAAGATACCAAAAAGGATCTGTCTTAAGATTGTTGGACAATCTTCACTATTTAAACGATTTAATTCTATTGTGTACAAAACAACAATTAGAATAATTCTATTGTGTACAAAACAACAATTAGAAAATAAAGAAAAGGAGAGAATTTGTTTGATTACAAAAATCAAACTTAAATAAAAAAATAAATAAAAAAATAAAACAGATTTTATTTTGTTACAAAAACAAAATTAAAATCTGATTTTAATAAACAAATAAAAAAAGAATATAATTTAATCAACTTACTTGGTTAAATTCTTCGAATAACTTTCTGATCAAGTCCAGTGTTTAACACTGTGTCCTTAAGACAGATTCGTCCTCTCCACGGTGCTTTCAGAACTTGGACGTCTATCTCCCAGGATGAAATGATCTTATCAACAATTAAATGCAGCACTACAATTTAATTGTTCGTCGAACACACTAAGTGTTTACACTCTTTCTTTCAGAAATAAAATGCAGCAATATGGCAGAGATTTAAAGCAGAGATGGAATACGAAAATTGGTGTATTAATCCAAATGGGAGGCTGGTCTATTTATAGATGTTAAGGTGGCTGTAGGATTTGAATTGAACAGGTATGAAACCTGTTGGGTTTGAATTTCAACAGATTTGAATCTGTTGGTTAATTATTCAAACAGATAAAAACGGGAAGGGCCCTGTTTGGATGAACAAAAATGCCAAACCAGTTTAATTCTGTTTGAAAACGGGAAGGGCCTTGTTTGGATGAACAGAAATTCCAAACCCAGTTTAATTTGAATTCTGGATTAAATTCAAATGTTTTTGGCCCAAAAAGATTAGTATTGGGCCGAACAAGCCCAACCCAACCACACACCACGCACCCGCGCCAAGCCCAGCGCCCACCCAGCCGACACGGACGGCGCGGCGCGCGTGTGTGGTGGTTTTTGAGTCCAATGGGTCTAGCCCATTTTGCCCATAACCTCTCCCTCTAAAACACTTGGGTACCCCTTGGGGCACACCCCAAGTACCAAACCCATGCCTTATAAACCCTTTCAAAACCTCCCACCAAATCAATGTGGGACAAGCCTTATTCAAGCAATAAGGAATTTTCACCAAAACTCCATTTCCATGGAGCACACTTTGGCTTCAATTTCCCATTCACTCGGTAATGGTTTTAAGCAACCAAATATACCACGTGAATCACAACGCGGCATAGAACGCGTTACCACTTTGACCCGTGTAAAACGACGCACGGGGCCCACCTAAAAATTAGACCAAACTTAGGATAAAATTCTGGTTTTACCCAGAATTTATTACCATTTCCAACACCCATATAATTAGTCCAATACTTAATAAAAAAATTTAGAAATGGATGGGATGAAGAAATTAGTACTCTTTTTTTAAAAAAAAAAAAAAAAAAAAGATTTCCCTCAATAACCATCTCCAAAATTTGTTTGTAGATCTAGTAATTGTTTGCTTCAATAATTCCAAAGTGACTGCAATATTTTTATTTATTTATTTAGTTTTTGGGTGGACGCCATGTTAGAGAAAACCAAGGAGAATAATAGTTGAGGGGTATAAACTTAAAGCGTAATAAACCCATATTTTAATTATTAAAATTTATTAAGTATACTACTGATTTGTAATTATTTTTAAAAATTTCAACTGAATTGAAATTTCTCCTAAAATTAATATAATTAGAATTACAAATTGTTAATTCATATAAGAGACAAATTACAGGACTATCAAAATAATTTGTCTAATAATTAATAAATCTTTTTTAAAAATGGATGGATGAAGACTTTACTATTGTTTTCTTTTATTTTAAAATTTCGCTCAATAGCCATCTCAAAAATTTGTTTGTAGATCTAGTAATTGTTTGCTTCAATAATTCCAAAGTGACTACAATTTTTTTTTAAACATAATATTTTTTCTGATGGACGCCATGTAAGAGAAAAAGCCAAGGGAGAAAAAATTGAAAAAGCTTACCCCGGTCAGAGTGGTCGATGTTGAAGTTTTCAGGTGGTAAGTTGAGTTCCACACATAACTCTGCAATTTCTCTGTAAATAATCATTTCGGAGTTATCTTCACCTTGTTGGGAATTAACTCCGAGGCTCCAACTGTCCCATGGTGGGCCTAACTCTACAGAAGATAGTGGTTGTAAACCCGGTTCGAGGCCCCAACAACGAATGAGGGCTCCCACGATGGCTCGGATGATATTCAAACACATGATTTATTATTTCGCCTGATTAAACTGATGGTTAGTTTTATTATTTATATCCCAACATAAATTGATTATACTATGTTAAACAAAAACAAATAAAAATAATTAGCATACCTCTTGAAAAAAAAATTACTTACAGAAATTACTTTGCGTGAATAAGGGTCTGCACAAAATGCAAGCAACACCAGCTCTTCAAAGGGGAAGACTAAAACGGCCTTAATATGCTCCAGACTCTAAATTCCAAACATTTCACCTTTGCAGATATAGATCAACAGAAACAGGCTATTCACTTTCTTCTCTACCTTTCTTTGGATTTTTGTTTCAGGTTCTTCTTGCATGGGGAGAAAGATCTCGTAATATATAAGAGGGGAAAAAAATACTATTCTATTGCCAATTAGTGAAGGACAAAATTTCATTGAAATGATCATGTTTATTTATATATATATTTTAATTAATTTTTTTTTTTAGTTTTTAATTGTCCTTAATCAAGATGTCTCGAAAAAATAAAATAAATTGGCTAAAAACATTTTTAAAAAAATCATTAAAAATAAACAAAAAGTCAAACAAAAATTTGAATGCATTTTTATTCGGATTTTCGTTTGTTTTATATATATATATTTCATATTTTAGTCATTATTATTTTTTATTTATTTTTTGGATGTATCTAATCTTGATTACCTAAAAAGTAAAAAAATGACTAAAATATATATAGTTTTTTTTTTTTAAATATTCAATAAGGACAAACAAAATATATCTAAAAATATTTTTTGAAAATTGTAACCAAACAAAAACAAAACCTTAAAAAGAGATGTCAAATGCTTCCTAGGTGATTTTTGTAAGTGTGTGATAGGATAATGCTATGGTACATATGCAAGTTATGCTATTTTTGAGTTTAATTATCACAAATATCATAACTTAATAATATAGGAGTCATAACTTCTTCTTCTTTTTTTTTTTTTTTTCTTTTTTTTTTTTTTTTAAAGTAGTTATAATCAAATATCACATGAGATATAATTAAACAATTTTTGGATCATAACTAACATTATAATATGTCATAGCCAAATACACTAATATCATAACCAAATGTGCATATTTTGGTGTCACTTAATTATAACCAAAGATTGTAATAAAAAAAGAATGTGTATCATAAATTTTTTTATTATTTTATTATTGTTAAATTTCCGAGTCAATGTACTTATTTTAATGTCACTCAATTATTAGGTTTACATACATATACTTAAATCAGAACAAAGACAAAACTATAGTTGTTGAAAGATAGGAAAGGACTTCATTTTGGTGTTAAGCAAGGAATAATTTTTCGTCCTTATGACTCACAATTTTTAATTGTTGACGGGTAATATCTCATACAAATTTTATTGCTGTTACATCTATTAAACACGTGAAATCATTACAATATTCTACCTCAGCCTACCGACTTTGTTATCAATCAACTAGTTGTAAAGTTGACTTTTTAATCATAATAGCACATGCCATTTTTTGTATCAAGGAAAAATAAATAAATTAATAAATTACTTATAAACTTGACTTTTTAATCTTAACTATGTACTCACCTTAGCACATGCCATGTTTCGTATTAAGAAAAAAAAAAAAAAAGATCCTTGTGTATACTCTGTCTTCAATCAACTTATGACTATTCTGATTTAGACCTGTCCCATTTTACATTCTTAACTCGGATTTCATGGTTTCGTATTGCTGTTCATGTCATATTTTATTTATACCTCCTTGAGTTTGGCTATTGGGTTGTATTTGTTAAGTTTGGAACATGTTGGTAGCTTGGTTTCCAAATTTTTGTTGCTCAGAATTTTACTCCTCTGCTCGAGCGACACTTCTTGTGCTCAAGCGGATTTTGTGAACTTTCAGTACTTTGCAGGTCTGCAAAACTCCTGGGAGAGTGTATTATACGCTTAAGCTTCGCTTTCTGCGCTCGAGCGGTCTTGGCTTGAGCGGCCTTTCTTGCGCTCGAGCGTTGCTCTGCTGTCTGCAAAACTACTAGAAGTGTGTATTCTACGCTCGAGCGTCACTTCTTGCGCTCGAGTGGTGAAGCCCTTTTTCATTGTGTCTTGGAGCTCGAGCATCACTTCTTGAACTCGATCTGAACAACTTATTGTGTCTGGACGCTCGAACGTTATTTCTTGCGCTCGAGCGGACTGTGTGTATATCAGTTCGTAAAAGTCACTTTTTACATCACTTTTTCATCTCTCTCTCTCTAAAACATTTCAAAACCCTAGACCTAGAGCTTCTCTCTCTAAAACTCACTCTCTCTTTACATTTCCACATAGATTTAGTGGTTTCTCTATCCGTGTGCCTTTGTTAAAAAGGTAAAGCATCTAAAGGGCTACGTTTTCATCCCAACAGAGTTGGGTCACTACAAGAAATTGCACTTTTGGCAACTACTTTTGGCGACAACGTCAATTTTCATCGCCAAAAGTATATTTTTGGCGACACAGTGATCAATTTCGTTGGTAAAAGTATACCTTTACCGACGCAATTTGCTACCGTCGCTAAAAAAGTATAACATTCTTTTAGCACCAAAATTTTTGGTTGGCACCAAAATTTCAAAACTTTTAGTTACGAGGCTTATGTTTTAGCAACACAATGAGCGTTGCTATTAGTGTGCATACTTTTGGTGATGACAAGTTTGATAAACCACCAGAACAACCATCATCAGATCAACATCAACAACCATCAAATCTACTTCCCAGATTACCTAAAAAACTAATACAATTTTCACCTCTGCTTTCCATTGCACAACTAGTTGTGAGGTTTGGTCTGTTCTTGGAAAGAGATTCACTTCCTTATCTCGATCACACATCCATCAGTTAAAGAATAAGCTTGGTCGTTTGAAAAAAAAAGGATCCACTATGGAGGAGTATTTGTCTCAAATCAAAGCTATTGCAGATCAATTGGCATTAGTTGCTTCTCCTGTGAATGATGAAGATTTAGTTCTCATAATTCTCAATGGTCTTCCTGATGAATACGGTGCATTCAAGACCACAATCCGAGCAAGATCAGATCTAATTTCCATAGAGTCCTTGTGCGCTTTACTTTGTTATGAAGAGATTCATGTTGAACATGTTCTTAAGCATACTCATGCCTCTGAAATTCCATTTGCTTATACAGCCACTAGTGGTCACAGATCTACTTCTTCCAATTCTGGGTCTTCTGGAAGCACTTCTGCTCTTAATAATTCTGGAGGAGGTCGAGGCTATAGAGGCAATTTCAACAGAAATGGGAGCCGATTTTATCGAGGTTCTCGAAGAGGAGGAAGGCTTTCTGGTTTTCAGCAGCCTCAGTCATCTTATCAACATGCTTCACAACATGCTCCTCCTTCTTGCTTATCTGCTGTTATCTATCAGATTTGTGGAAAAATGAATCATTCTGCCTTAGAGTGTTGGTACAGAATGGATAATTCTTTTCAGTCTCAGTCTTGTTCTACTCATAAAGCTTATGATGTTTCTGCATCACCACCTTCACCACAAGCTACCTAGTACATTGATTCCGCAGCCTCTGATCACATTACTAATGATCTGACTAATTTCACTTTACATGAGCCCTATCATGGTCCAGATCAAGTCACTATTGGCGATGGTTCCTCACTTCCTATTCACAATACAGGTAAAGGTATTCTTCCAACACCTTCTCCTCTCCTTCTTAACAAAATTCTCCATGTGCCTTCTATTTCTTCTAATTTGCACTCTGATACCATAAAGAGATTTTGGTATTATTGAATTCATACTACTCATACAGTAATGTATTTGATCTACATATACAAGCAGTTTTATATCCTAACCATAGTTTATATAAACTCAACATCTAATAGTTTATTAACTATAGTAAAATAACAACCTAACTAACTCTAACTGTATTAGTTATTCAGGTAATCTAGGAAGTTGATCTGATGGTTGTTGATGTTGATCTGATGATGGTTGTTCTGGTGGTTTATCAAAGTTGGCGTGGGCAAAGAGTTAACCATTTAGCGACGATAACACTATTCGTCGGTAAAAGTTTTGCTAGTGGAATGATGTGATTCAGTGATTTGAATTTTTTATTACAATTTTTCAAAGAGTTTTAAATATTTTAATTACTGAATTGTAAAATTAAAATGATCATTGAATTAGATCACAAAATGAACCCATTAAGCCCAAACACACTCTTATGTCGAGATGACTAATTTGAGATAATTTAAACTTTTTCAAAGAATACGATTAGATTATCAATTTCAATATGTTTGGTTTTATTTTCAGAAACTAGTTTCAATTTTTTTTTTCCTAAAAAGTTTAAAAAAAATTGGGTGAAAAAAAAATACTTATTATTTTTGTATATTTTTATCTTTTACGTCATAAATACTTTTTAAAATTTTAAAAATATAATTTTGATTTTTATTGCTCTCAAATTATTTTTAATTTTTTTCATAAAAACAAATCTAAAAATTGTTTTGAAATTATTATTATTATTATTATTATTATTATTTATTTTTGGGGGGGTGATCTGATTATCTGCGGTGGCAAATTCCCTCTTAAATTCCCTCCTTTTTTTTTTCCTTAATCAAATCTCCCCTCATCAATCTCTACGATTTCACTCTTGCACACCTTATCTCAGAATTCGTAGTTATCTCTCCCTCACGATTTCACTCTGATTGTAGAGTTTGTGCCGTTTGCTGTTGCCAGTGCGAGACGATCGGTGCTTCAGTCTGCCCCTACAGGTTTGTTCCCTTTTTGCTTTGTATCTCAATGCCCCTGCTTGTCTCTCTCAATTTCTTAACTGAATCTATGTTTGTCTATTTTCACTTCTTCTACTACTGCCTCTATATACGCATTCTGTAGCTGCTCGTTCTGTTAGGCATGTTAGATAGTTTTCGGGTTATTATTATTTCTTGTAAAGATTGAGACCCACTTGGTTGTTTTCTCTCATTTGGCTCTCAGCATCTGTTGTCATCATTCTGTTTTTGTTTTTGTTTATTTTTTTCCTGCTCTAGTATTTTAAAACTTTTCAAGTCCCCCAAAAAATAAAAGAAAAGTAAAAATCCAAGCAAATTTAGGCCAACCAGGGAGTAAAAGTCCAGACAAATTCAGTAAGGCACTCATAAGTGATCCAAACAGAGATTTTTTTTTTTAATTTTTTTTTTATTTTTATTTTTTGTCCTGCTCTATTATATCTAGATGTGTTTATATGAAGGGAACGAAACTATATTGTATTTTGTAGTCACTGTTATGTATAATTAAAATTTATTAGTTTTTCTTTGAGCATACTTTCACCACTGCCATGTGGCACTAGTAGGACTTATGGAATAGGATTGCTCATGGAAGCCTGGCCAACGTAGGCCTCCATGTTGATCTGGTCTAATTTTTGCTCCCAGACTTGTAATACTCTACTCTGACATATGAGCAACACTAATTTTATCAAATCTGCAACTACTTTCATGTTCATTTTTCTATTTGAGTGACGAAATGCATAATTTGCTTACATTTGCTTATTGGGATTTATGCATGTGTAGAAGGATATACTATCTACTCTAAAAATTGCAATCATGAATCATGATGCTTTATTGAGTTGACTTGTTCTTTTCATAAAACACAGTAGTGGACTTCATGTCTCTCAATATTCCCATGTGCCTATTATATTTGATACCAATGGAATTTGGTAAGGTACTTAGAGTACAATTAAAAAAAAAAATTAAAGTCTACTTCATTTAATGGAGTCAGGGCATGTTTTCTCTTTTGTGTGTGTGTGTATGTGTGCATCTCTCTGGATGTATGTGTGTAAAAAGTTTTTAAAGGACTTAGTGCTCATGATGTGTTATGCTATATCGACATTTACAAGTCTTGGGGACTTGATATCTTAGTTTACTCGGGGATATTCCTTTCAAGTTCTTTCTGATGCGGTTTTACAATTTTCAATAACTGACAATCTACACTAACTTTGGTTTGCTTTCAACGTTCCTGTCTTTGAATTAGATCTCTACAAATTCTCTTATTATTGGATGTGTTTGGTAGATTAAGTACCCTGTGTCCTTGTCTTTTGAACTTTTTTTTTGAAGAAAATATAATAACCATATTATCCTTACTTTTGCCGAGACTATTCATTGTTGGCTTTTGTAAATCTTACAGAGTTCAAAAGACAAGGACACAAGGTACTCGACACAAACTGTCAACCTTTCTTGCTAAGTTCATTTCTTACCTTTTTAAGGGATTGCTTTTGCGCCAAAATAACCATGGGGTTGTGTCTAGTGTCGAATTCATTGGTTGTTCCTTTAGTAAAGGAAAGCTATTTTCGCTCCTTGTTTCTACTATTATCCCAGGTTTTGTTGGCTTCAAAGAAGTTGGAAATTACCAAGTTTTGAAGTTACTAGTTATGTGAAGAATTAAGAAAGATAAATTAGATACATAATTTAACGTTGAGTGTTTTTGCCCTTCTTTACTTTTTGGGTTACCTACTTTGTGTAGTTCCTTTGTTTATTTCAGTTAAGATATTGTTGTAACAAAGGGGAATAGTACCGATTGAATCTGTTCCATCTCAAACACAAGCCACCCCTCATCAAAGTTCTATTTCTACCTTTCTCTGCACCATGGCTATGCTCCCTGACCCTTCTACAATTTTTGCACTGCTTCACCTAAACACTGACATTGAATCCGAAACTACGGACCTAGCTCTGCCATCTATCCATATAATGAGCCTAGAAACATGCTCCTCCCAAACAGATCAAATTATTGAAGAACTGGATGAAACTTCTGTCTAAGAATATGCATTTAATGATAATGGTGCATAAAATATGGGAGATGGCCTTTTATTTTCTGACTACTCATATACCTTAAAATTGTTCTATTTCAACTAGTGTCAAATCAAAGCTATTCGTGGTTCCACCCCAACTTGAGCATCTGCTTGAGTAACTCATTATGGTTAGTAGATAAATGACAAATCTTTGCATCTATTGTTAGGAGGCCTATGAGTCTATGACTAAGAGTGTAAATCTTATGATCAAGTTGCATGACAGGAATAAAATGCATAGTTTCATTAGTAGAAAATTTAGATGCAGTGGCTGGATGTAATTTGTGCTAGGGCCTTTTAGGAGAGCTGAAAACCCCTTTAGATAACATAGAAGTTTCATCAAAGAGGGGTATTGATTGGTGTAGTGGTAAATGCTTGAGTTCCTGTGTATGAAAATATGGGTTTGAATTGAAAAATGTAGTCCCTTCCCACAAATATTACAGAGGTTAGGCCTGTAGCCACTCTTAGTCCTTCCCTATGCCCTTAATTTGTAGGAGCCCATTAGGTAATGTCCTTTAAGATGATATTGGAATGAATTGAATAGTACATTGCCATGCCAACTGCCTTTTACCATTTAACAGACATTAACAATATATATTATATATATATGTATTTTTGTTGATAAATGTAAAAAAAACTTAACTTAATACATAATATATGCAGATATAATAGAATTTTAAAGGATTTGTTTGTCGAAACCTTGATACAAAATTAAAAAAGCCTATAGGTAGATGCACCTTTATTGACGATGATGTGTCACTCTACGCTTATATTAACTACTTTGTCTTCATGTTTAATAAAATAAATAAATAATAATAATAATAATAATAATAAATATAATAATAAATAATAATATAATATAATAATAATAATAATAATAAAATAAAAAGTTGTGTCCTATTGGTATTAACTACTATCTATGATCAGATATGAACAGAGTTGGATGTTAATTTCTGATAGATTCAGTCAGCCATATGTAGATGGGGTGAACTCATTTATTGAATTGGCAAAGGTTCATTTGGGTGAGGCTAGGGAGATTAAGTGCCCATGCATCAATTGTTGTAACTTTTATAAGCAGGAGTATGATATTGTGAAGGCTCATTTGCTCATAAGTGGGATGATAGTATCATGCACCGCTTGGTTAGAACACAGTGAACTTTCAGAACACAATAACCTTGATGAAAGCAATGGTGAGAATGACGAGGATGAAGATGAATATGATGAACTGATAGAGGACTATCAAAGGGGGAATTTTATGGAGGGTGATACTCTAGAAAGAGAGGATGTACGACACTTTGATAAATTGTTAGATGCTTCCCAATGTTGCTTGTACCCAGGTTACAAAAACTCGGATACTTTGTTATCATTCGTTATTCAGATGCTACATGTGAAGGTAGAAAATAGGTGGAGCAATAAGTCTTTTGACAAGGTTTTGGAGATACAAAGGCGATTCCTACTAGAAGGCCACGTGGTGCTAGGGTCAATTTACGAGTGCAAGAAGTTACTACGTGACTTGGGCTTGGGGTACGAGCCCATCGATGCATGTAAACATGATTGTGTACTATTCTAAAAGGAGAATGCTCAGTTGGAAAAATGTCCCACATGTCAAGCATCTAGGCACAGAGTAAATGATAGCAAGGGTAAGAAGATCCCTCACAAGATATTGCGTTACTTCCCATTGACACCTAGGTTGAGAAGATTGTATATGTCTAGGAAGACGGCAAAAGACATAAGATGGCATAGTGATAAGCGTGTGGATGATGGCGTAGGGAGCCATCCGACTGATTGTAAAGAGTGGAAGGAATTTGATTTGCATTATCCAGAGTTTGCCCAGGAGACTCGCAATGTTAGGTTGGCCTAGCCACCGATGGGTTTAACCCTTTTGGGAACATGAGCACTTCCTATAGCATGTGGCCTGTCATACTCATGCCCTATAACCTCCCACCTTGGAGATGTATGAAGGCCCCATTTTTCATGATGTCCTTACTTATTCCTGGACGTAATCAACCAGGGACTGATATTGATGTCTACCTAAGGCCATGATTGATGAGTTGAAGGAGTTGTGGAGAATGGCGTGATGACTTACATGCCTCCACTGAACAGACTTCGGATGCATGCAGCTGTAATGTGGACCATAAATGACTTCCCTGCATATGGTGACTTATCCTGGATGGAGAACTAAAGGTTATTTGTCTTGCCCTCCTTGTAATGATAATCCGTTGTCACGCGGGTTGATCAGTAAGATTGGGTGGGTGGGTCATCGAGCTTACTTGCCTGATAACCACTTTGGAGGAAAGACAAGAAGTTTGATGGTTTAACTGAGCTTAGAAAGAAATCCTTGGATTTACCGGTGGAAAAAGTAATGGCTCAATTGGATCAATTGCGGGAAGTCAAGTTTGGAAAGGATCCTACCATAAGAAAAGACCACGAGAGTCTGAAGAATTGAATTGGACAAAGAAAAGCATAATGTGGGAGCTACCGTATTGGAAGAAATTAAACCTCCGACACAATCTTGATGTCATGCACATTGAGAAGATATTTGTGAAAACTTTTACGGGACGATGTTGGCCATAGATGGGAAAAACAAGGACACGTACAAAGCACGTGATGATTTGCAAGAAATGGGCATAAGGCAAGAATTGCATCTACAAAGGAAAGATAACGGATCCGTTGTAAAGCTCGGGCAACCTACACATTGGATTCTCGACAAATAAATGGTTTTTGTGAATTCTTGAAGTCTATTAGTTATCCAGATGGCTATGCAGCAAACATCTCAATATGTTGACTTCTAAAAATGGAAGATTATCGGGCATGAAAAGCCATGATTGTCATGTCCTACTTCAGCGACTTCTACCAATTGGCATGCGTGGTTTTTGTGAACAAGGAAGATCTGTACACAACACTATT
Organism: Camellia japonica; assembly: GCA_030407325.1. NCBI lineage: Eukaryota > Viridiplantae > Streptophyta > Magnoliopsida > Ericales > Theaceae > Camellia > Camellia japonica. The sequence continues at coordinate 44,378,890 of JAPPVO010000017.1, forward strand.
TGAGTTGGGCAACTTCTTCCAAGAACTGTGCTAAAAAACATTAAGGCAGACTGATTTGGAAAAATGGAGGAACGAATTGTGCTCATACTTTGCAAGTTGGAGAAAATTTTTCCTCCAGCTTTCTTTGATGTGATGGTCCATTTGGCTGTTCACTTGCCCCGTGAGGCCATGTTTTGCTGGACTGGTGCAATATCGATGGATGTACCCAATCGAAAGTAATCATTATGAACATATGGTTATTTATTAATTTGTTATAACTAACACTATGTGCAAAAATCCCCCATAAAAGACTATTGTTAAGAAGTAATTTTCTTGCATCAAAAGCATAATTTTCATTGTCAATTTTTGTTTAAGGTTTCTCGGGACTTTGAAAGGGTATGTCAGTAATAGAGCACGTCCAGAAGGTTCTATCGCTGAGGCTTACATTGTCAAAGAGTGTCTTACTTTTTTTCAATGTACTTAAAAGGGATTGATAAACCTGAACGAATGATGATGGTGGTGAACGTGGTCCGAGATGGAGGTCTTCACCCAAAATGCTTGTCTA
>JAPPVO010000017.1:44379533-44581654 GCA_030407325.1 Camellia japonica
CATATGCCATGTTTAGGTTAGCCGAGCCTACTCTAGATTGCATCTATGCTTGTGTGCATTAGCCACTTAACATAAACTAGGTCATGCATGTTTGCTAACGGGTTATTGTTTTGGCACGGAGTACGATGTAAGTTTTTGCGCTTTAGCATGTCGCATGCGTGTGAATGTTAACATGACGGTATGATTGCCATGCGGCTAAATGCTTATGTGTTATAAACTGTTTGAATGCCTGTGGGTGGAGGTTGGATTACTTGAGTTGGGAACACTCATTGAAATCCGTGTTTTAGCCTACCGCGAGTAGCAATTTCAAACTTTTCCAAACAAACGGATATGCAATGCTTATTTCCAAATTAGGCGATCTAGTCTATACTTGTTTGCTGTGCGCATAACATAGTAATTCTAGGCTAATAACCGGTATAAGAGCATGTAAGTTTTCAAAATCGGATATCACGGTAGTAGAGGCCGGTCTTCGGACCGGGCGAAAGGGGGTGCTCATAGCTGACCTTCCCCGATCGTACCCAAGCTCCCGAGCCAAGACCACTTTGGTGATGACGGACGTGGCCTTCGGCACCGAGTCAGGGTTTCCTAAATTTCCCATTTTAAAATATTTAGGTGGCGACTCTGTAATCTGGCAAAGTAGTCCATGTTTGGCACTTCTTTTCAAAAATCTGTTTTTCTCAAAAACGATTTGCCAGAGTTGGACTCTTTGGTTCAGATTAAGAACCGTGACAATTTGAGTCCGAACTGTAGTGAACCCAAATGAACGGAACGGGACCTAACCCTCCCGGGCGTTCGGGGACGTCTACATCGGCAAAACTCTTTGCTGACGAATTTTTCCTTTTAGCAACATATTTTGTTGCGTTGCGAAAAATGCAATTTCTTGTAGTGGGTTTCGGCTTCATCAGAGTTTCTTCCTTGCTTTGCTCATCTTCTATCTTTGAGGTAAGGATTTTCTACACTTTTCTATGGTTTTTAACTTAACTATTTGTTTTGTATAAAGAATATTGTGATGTTGGGGATATTTTGAACAAACCTAGGATTTTGGTTTAAAATCAAAATAGGGGTTTACAAATGGGTGTATTGAAAATGGTTATGGGAGTGAATATGAGGTTGTGTTATAGTAAAATTTTTGATTTTGATACTTGGATTGGATTTTTGAAGGAAAGAGAGTTTGCCCTAAAATATCTTAAATATTTATTTTGTATAAATAAGTGGAATTGGTATTGGAAATGTGAAATTGGATGGATGCTTATATAAATGGTGCAGTTGGATATGTATTATCACTCATCTATGGAAATTTGAATGGTTTATCTATCTTGGAGATTGTATATCTGTTTAGAAATATTTCCTTTGGCCTATCGGTGGAGGATAGCTATGATTGTTGTAGAAATTGAATGATGATTAGGTGAATTGAAACTAATTTCTCATCTACTGTCATTGAATATGGCCATGTTTTTAAATACATTGTATATGTATTACGTTTGATAGAAGAAAGTGGATGTACTCCATGTTTAGGAGAAGAAAGGAAGTGCACTCCATTGAATTAAGTTGGCTGGAGTGTCCAGGGTGAAAGTCCCGAAAACCACGAGTATACATAGGTGCCGATTCCTACGGATGAAATATCTGTAAAATGACAAATAAAAGTGATTGTATGATGGTTGCACTGGTTAGAAGCCTATTAAGTTGTATTCTTTGTTTGGTTGTCCGATGAAATGGAATTGATTTCATGAATTGAAATATACAGTTGGTACTGCATGGTTTGCAAAATAATTATGAAACGGTTTAACAATGGCATTGCATGTGCATATCACACTTATAGCTTTGTCAAGATTTATATATTATGTTAGATTATTTCTACTGGGCTTCGGCTCACCCTATGCGAGAAAACCATTTTCAGGTGTTAGTGATATAGCTTTGTCAAGGGCTTAGCTTGGGAGGACCGTGGAGCTAAAGGCTCATCTTATTTATTTTGCTTTTCATTCATTTTGTTCAAGCCTCAGGCTTTATCTGTATTGAGCTTAAGACTCACTTTTGTTGTACCCAAGCAGCGACTTAGAAAGATGTAAGCCATCAAGGCATATAACTATCGGTGTAGCTTTCCTTTCTTATTATCATTACGTGAATGTATATCAAACTCTGATTAATGAAAGCATGTTGCTCCAGTTATACTTCCACTTATGAGATGGGTTTATCGTATTTATTTCGGGGCGTTACAACTTGGTATCATAGTGTACCGATTTTGAATACTTTGGGTACGTGGAAAGTGATTTTTACCATAATTGGTTTGTCTCGCTTGATAGGGACATTAGTATGTATGGTATGCTTATGTGATTATATAGGTATGAGATTTAATTCCTATGATATTGGTTGGGTCTACGGGTTTCTAGAAGTCCTGTTAGAAGAGCACTTGATCACTGCTGTTTCTAATTGGAACTCTGGCAGTGCCGCGAGACATTCATTATCTAGGAAGGAAATTCGTATGTGTTTACATGACTACGTGTTTATGTGGAGTGAATTATTACTATCCACTGTATTAGGACGCGAGTGAGCTAATTTCGGTACATATGTAAATGTGCTAATCTCTTTTGTTACATTCATTAGGATGTCAGGATGTGAACGTGGTGGTGGTAGGCGTGGTAGGCCCAGAAGGCATAAGGTGCCTTTACCGGATGATATTCCGGAACAAGATAAGGGAGTTGATCAGGCCAATCTGGTTGAGCCGACTGGTCAGCAAGCCATGGACACCTTAGCCTACGAAATGGCCAGAGCATTGCGGGAGTCCATGGACATTCTCAGGGCTGAGAATCAAGTCCAGGCCCAAGTAGCTGAGGTAGGGCTGTGATTTGAAACAAGAGTTTTTCGGGTTGAATCCGAACGAGTTTTTTGGTGATCCCAAGGAGCCACTGAAGGTGGATGAGTGGTTAGAGCAAATGGTGAAACTGTTTGAGATGCTTGGCATCGAAGACGGTCACTTGAGAGTGACCTTGGTGTCTTTCTAATTGAAGGGAGACGCGGGTCCATGGTGGAAGTATGCGCGAGGGCGCATTGGTGTAACTTGGGAGGCTTTTGTTAATGCCTTCCAGGATAAGTTTTTGCCTCCCACAATAAGGGAGAAGTTGAGAGATTAGTTCTCCAAGCTTGTGCAATTGAACACTCCGGTGGCTAAGTTTGAGGCCACATTTACAAACTTGTCGAGGTTTGCATCGGAACTTGTGGCAACTGAGGAGTGCCATTGTTTAGAGTTCGAGAAGAGATTAAGGATCAGACTCATGTTCAAAGTAGCTGGGTCAATGATTAGAGATTATGGGCACCTTGTGGAGGCGATGGCTCATCTTGAGACCGTGATGTAGATGGAGGAGGAACGGATGAGGGGCTCTGAGAAGAGTTAGGATGCTTAGGGGGACAGTAAGAGGTAGATGGGTCCTACACCACAGTAGTCCCAGGGAGCACAGTCGAGGTCCACTTTTCCAGTACCAAACTCAGGTTCTGGGAGAGGTGGTCAAGGAGATTTCACTTGCTTCAATTGCGGTCAATTGGGCCACAAGTCTCCAGCTTGCCCGCAGAAAGGAGGAGGGCAGCGGTCCAGCATCATCTTCGGCTGGTTCTCAGAGCTAGAGCCAGGGGAAAGGGTAGTCGCTCACTTGTTATTAGTGTGGGCAGGCCGGTCACATGAAGAAGTTTTTCCCTCAGTTGGGTGGCACACCTAGTGCGTCTGGTTCGAGGCAGACATAGAGTCACCAGCCTGCACAGTAAGCTCAAGCCTCGAGGGCCAATCAGGGAGCCTCTTCGGCTCAATTAGTGCATCAGGCTTATGCTCTGAGGGGTGAGCAGGTAGAGCAGAGGCCTTTAGGGCGCGTGTATATTGTTTTTGCACAAACCTAGTACCAGCGCTTTCGGTAGTGAGAGGTGCTTTCTTGTTATCCAATTCCATTGCTAATGTGTTGATTGATACGTGTGCATCCCATTCATTTATCTTGTTTGCATTTGCGTCGGATTTAGGGTTAGAGTTGGCTTGGTTAGCATCTTCTCTTAGTGTGAGTCATTTACTGGTGGTGAGATTGTTTTGGAGTAGGAGTGTTGCGGTTGTGACATAGAGGTTGCTGGGCGTCGACTTCTTTTTGCATTTATGTTGATTGAAATGTCTAATTTTGATGCTATTTTGGGTGTGGGCTGGTTATCATCATATCGAGCTATCATAGATTGTTACCGTCAAAGGGTTATTATATGTACCTTGAGCAGTGATTTCTTTTATTTCATGGGAGAACGGGTTGATAAAGTCTTATCACTGGTGTATGATCCATGTGGGCAGAGTGAACTTAGTTGTCTTCTTGCCAACTTTTTGGGTAATGAGTGTGATGAAGTCTGAGTCGAGTTGCCAAGAGTAGTTTGTGAGTACTCGGACGTTTTTTTGGAGGATCTCACCAGTTTACCACCTTATTGTGAGATTGAATTCTTAATTGATTTAGTGCCTGGTACGACACCGATTTTTATGGCACCATATAGATTTGCACCTGCAGAGCTGAGTGAGTTAAAGATTCAACTCCAAAAGCTACTAGATAAGGGTTTTATCCACCTAGTACTTAGCCTTAGGGAGCACCGGCTCTCTTTGCCAAAAAGAAGGATGGTACGTTGAGACTTTGTATTGATTACCGGAAGTTGAATTGGGTAACTGTTAAGAATATGTACCCAATGCCTCGTATAAACAATTTGTTTGATAAATTGAAGGGGTCTTGTTGCTTTTCTAAGATAGATTAGAGATCGGGTTATCACCAGTTGAGAGTAAGGGAGAAGGATATCCCGAAGATGACATTTTGTACGTGGTATGGCCATTATGAGTTCCTAGTGATGCCTTTTGGGCTAACCAATGCAACTGTCGTGTTTATGGATTTGATGAATCGGATTTTCCGTGAGTTCCTAGACCGCTTTGTAGTCGTCTTTGTGAATGACATATTGATTTATTCACCCTCTGAGAAGGAATACAAAGAACATTTGCGGCTAGTACTTGAATTACTTAATGCCCACAAACTGTATGCCAAGTTTGGGAAGTGTGAATTCTGGTTGAGAGAAGTAAAGTTCTTAGGCCATGTACTATCCGGGGAAGGAGTGACTGTATATTTATCCAAGATAGAGGCAGTACAAGATTGGGAACAATCTAAGAATACTTTCGAGATTAGCCTCACCATTGAGAGAAGTAAAGTTCTTAGGCCATGTAGTATCCGTAGTTTTTTGGGGTTGGTCAGGGTATTACCGTCAATTCATGAAGGATTTCTCTAGATTAGCCTCATCATTGACTAGATTGACGAGGAACGAAATTAAGTTCATGTGGAATGAGACTTGTGAGAAGTCTTTTCAAGAGCTTAAGGTTAGGCTTACCACTGCTCTAGTGTTGATTATTCTAGAGAGGGGTTTGGGCTATTTGGTGTATTCTGATGCTTCAAGGGAAGGCTTGGGTTATGTATTGATGCAGGAGGGGAAGGTAGTAGCTTATGGCTTGCGGCAATTAAAAACACGTGAGAGGAACTACCCTACTCATGACCTAGAGTTAGCGGCGGTGATCATTGCTTTAAAGATTTGGAGGCATTATTTGTATGGGAAGAAGTTTGAGGCATTTTATGATCATAAGAGTCTGAAATATCTGTTTACACAGAATAACTTGAATATGAGGCAGGGGAGGTGGATGAAGTTCATAGAAGATTATGACTTTGAGTTGCATTATCATCTGGGGAAGGACAATGTTGTGGCCGATGCTTTGAGTAGGAAATCTATTGGTAGAGTAGCTAGTGTTGCCATCCGGGAATGGGAAATGTTGGGTGTTATTGATGAGTTTGTCTTGCATCTTGGTGAGTCTGTTGAGTCTGTAACCTTGTTTTCGGTAGCTGCACAACATACACTTGTGAATCGAGTGATAGAAGTGCAAAAGGGTGATCTTGAGGTAAAAACTCTTTCGGGAAAAGATTCTTTAGTGGAAAGGTAGAGAAAGGCTTGAATGTATATCCTGATTCGAGTATTAAATACCGAGACCATCTTTTCGTGCTAGAGTCTTGTTGAGAGAAAGTACTCCGAGTGTTTCATCATTCAGACCTTGTGGTGCATCTGGAGGTACAAAGATGTATCACAAATTTAGTCACCAGTTTTGAAAGAGGGGAATGAAGAAGGACGTGGCTGTGTTTGTATCGAGGTGCCTTACTTGTCAACAAGTGAAGGCCGAACATCAGAGGCCAGTGGGTTTGTTGCAAGCCTTGCCTATAGTCGAGCGGAAGTAGAAGCATATCATGATGGATTTTGTCGTGGGCCTTCCAAGGACTCAACGGGGTAGTGATGCAATTTGGATAGTAGTTGGCCGGTTGACCAAGTCGACGCACTTTATTCCTATGCGTGTGAGTGACTCGGTAGATTATTTTGCTGATCTTTATGTTAGGGACATAGTGAGGTTGCACGGGGTCCCTGTGATGATCGTTTCGGATAGAGATCCGTGTTTCACGGCTCGGTTATGGCAGAGCCTACAGAGTGCCTTAGGCACAAGATTGACTTTTAGCACCACGTGTCATCCTCAGACTGACGGATAGTCAGAGTGTACTATTCAAATCCTTGAGGATATATGTAGCTCGACTTTTCGTGCTCTTTTCGAAAGATGATAAGCCCTACAGTTAGGACTCCTACGGTTTTGAATCTGATCTCACAAGTGTAATGTGAAATAGATAAACACCAAATAGTGAAAATTCGGCAAATCTTTTGGAAAATCAATTTTGAATCAAAATGTCAAAAATGGACTGCTTTTCCAGATATAAAGTCGCCACCTAAATATTTTTGGAAAATTTAGGAAACCCATGACTCGTGCCAAAGGTTACGTGTCCGTCATCACCAAGATTGTCTTGGCTCGGGAACTTAGGTACGAGAGGGGAAGGTCATGAATTGAGCACTCCACTTGCCCGATCAAAGATCGGCCTCTACTAATCATGATGAAATCTTATTTACATTATATGCTCCTATTTCAGTTTATTAGGCTAACTTACTATGTGATACGCACACAAGTATAGTCTAGTTTGCAAAAATTGGAACATTTTGATTCTGTTTGTTTTGAAAAGTGTTTAAATATGTACAACTTGAAAAAGTGATCGCATATGAACATTACTCAAATTATTCAAATTCAAGCAACTAACCTTCATCCTCAAACATTCAAGCAGATATATCAATTAAACACTTAGCCTCATGGCAAGCATGCTAAACATGGCGACACTAACATACAATGCAATATGCTAAAACAAAGAAAAGCTGACCTAGTACTCCATGGCAAGCAAAAAAGATAAAAGAGTTAGAAAAATGCATGATCCTAACTATGCAATATGAATTAATGCATTACATACAATACGTAATTACTATGCTCGGTTACTAATATGGCATATGAATCAATTTGACAGCATGCGGTCTAAGCATGTATTCAAAGAATGTTTAACTACAATACAAGTTAGAATAATGCGCCGAGCTCAATGCGTGCAAGACAAGTGGATGCAAACATGGAGTATACTAAAAAAAAGATGATGTTCTGAACTAACCATCATAAGCAGGTAAATAAAAGCGAGAAAGACGTGGGGTTGGAAGACATACACATTATTACAATTGTGCCCTCGCGCAGGAGGGTTCGAATAAACTAACTAACTAAGCTAATTAACTAGCTATTACAAAACAAATTAACTAATTATTACAAACCGAATAAACTAACTACGCTAGCTAGTTATTACAAAACCAATTAATTAATTAACTATTCTATGGAACTAACTAATTAATTACACTAATTAAATAATTACAAATTATATTTAACTAATTAATTACAACATGAATACAACATGAAATAAGTAACTAAGCTAACTAATCAGCCTGGGAAGCGAGGAATGCTCATGCATGCACGGATTTCCACTCGAAAAGCCCACTGTTCTGCTGCCAGAATGCCTCAGCCTCTGCTCTGTTCTGTTCCAAAAAGTTGCTGCTCAATTTGACAAAAGTGGTCGACAGGCCAGATGTATTGGCCGGCTGGCCACAAGAGACAGACTGCCTTCCAAAATAAGTGGCCTGTCAGCCACAAAAGCCTGGTTCCTCTTGCTGCAACAGAAAGCATACAGAGCACAAACAGGGTATTCTCATGTATGTTTGTCTACCTTACCCCTCCTTATCATCAAACAGCTTAAAGGAGTGGCAAGCTCAATTCGTAAGCCATTAATCGAAGCAATTTCATTGCATGATGGCTTATGAATCAAGGGGTACAATTTTAATAAATGTACAATTTAAAGACTCTCAAACCTCCTTCCTATCATGAATTGATCAAAAGAAGTGGTTGACATTGACTCTTGAACCGTTTACATTACTAACAAGTATGAAACGACTCAAGACTCAATGAGTTCAATTAACGTCCGATTGAACCCCAGTTGATTTTATTATATTGCATCACTTTTAGTCCCAATTTTATTACTTCGTTTTAATTACCATCCATTCCTTAATCAATTAAGTCCAAAAGTGAGCTTTAAGTCCTCTAATGTAAAAGAGCACCAAATCAAATGTTGTTTTAGGCATGAGAGAAGTGTTATGCCATTGGTAATGAACCTCCAAAGGGATAAAACCATTAAGCATAACACCTCTATCTCAAGCTTAAACAAGCAAGTAGTTTGAAACAACTTCCAAAGCAAAGAAAAAGCCAACAAATGAGGGAGGTTGCAGAGGTGATTGGAGATGAAAACAAGTGCGGAAAACAAGAAATAAACGCTATCAACTCAAATAGGTTGGTGGCTAAGGCCTAAACAACCAAGCCTATGAGGACTATTACACTACAAGCATGCTATACAAGGCATAAATGTGATGAATAACCAAAAACAGTCTTAAAACAGTCTAAAAACATGCTAGAATTAAGACAAAAATAGCTAAAAAATAAGCTAAAACATGGAGCAAGTTAAGCTAGTTAGCGTGCACAAGGAGGAGAGGCTACCTCCATTTTTGGGAATTCAAAACATGGTTTTAGACATTGAAAAACCTTTGAGATTCAATATTAAAAGGCACAAAAAAAGATGACAAAGAGGTGGGAGACACAAGGGTAAAGACCTAAGAAATTAGGTACAAAGAAGGGTAATCCACCTCTCCACCCCAGATGGCCTTAAACCACAAGTTTCAGTCCAAAAATACAGAGTATAAATAGCCCAAAAACAGTCCAAAAATAGTAGGAAAAATAGCAAATAAAGCAAAGAAACAAGCCAAGACTTATATCTCTTGAAGAGGAGAACCATTTTCAAGTGACAAACCAAAACTTACACACCCTCAAAAGCTCAAAGTAAGCCTAAAAGTGCCTCAGCTAAAATTCCACAAGGTTTGGTTTAGAGTGTATAGGCAAAGGCTTAAGAATTTGCAAGAGAGAGAGAGAGGGAATTGTAGAGAGAGAGAAATATTTTTGCTCTAAAATGTTCAACCCACAAAAATGGAAGGGGTGGTCTTTTATCTATAGAAAAACATGAAACTCCCTCAGAAATATACATATATACATATGTAGGCAGATGCATGCATCAGTGGAAACAGGTGGCCCAACTGGCATAAAATATCTGCAAAAACACACAAGTGGCCGGCAGGCCACTAATTGTGGCCGGTAGGCCACTAATGTTGGCCGACAGACCACACAAATGGCCGGCAACCTACATTGGTGGCTGGCAGCCCACATTAGTGGGCCTGCAGGTCCCAGGGTTTTTAGGCTTGAAAAACTGTAGTTTTGGTCCAAAACAAGGCAAAAGGTGTGTAGGGTTTGAAGGCTCAAAGCTGTGGCATTTTGCTAAGGACTTCGAGCACTTGACAAGCATATGCAAATTCATCATTGGGTGCGCAAGCAGTGGCGGCCAAGTCGTAAGAGCGGTCAAAAATGGGGTTTCTACAGTTACCCCTCTTTGACATAACTCAAAGTTATGAAATGACGTGAGTGAATGTCAATGCCCGAAGACGACCCATTTTGACAAGGCCGTAAGGCTGGGGCAAACAATCAAGACATAAATTAAATGGTTGTGCTCGCAAGCTGCCTATGTATCCCTTTGTAAGGAATCAAACCAGTGTAGTTCTGGGGCAAGATGCAAATAATATGCACAAAGATACTTTGAAGCTGGACTCACATGCTTCGAGAAACTGGCTATTTTGAAAACTCAATGCAAGATGATGTAATAAACAATAACAGATGCAATAAGTAATAGCAAGATAACAACATATGAATGAGCATCTTCAAACTTAAAACCAACACAGGTTCCATGCAAAAAAATCTAAAACACATTCTAACCACGCCAAAAACGTGAGATGAGGAAAGAAAACACTGCTCAGGGTCGCGTTTCACGCGTCTTGAGAAATTGAGAAACGAAAATCGCTCGGGGTCGCGTTTCACTCATCTTGAGATGAAAATCGCTCAAGGTCGCGTTTCACGCGTCTTAAGATAAAAAAAACAAAACCGCTCAAGGTCGCGTTTCATGCGTCCTGAGATAAAAAAAAAAAAAAAATCGCTCAGGGCCACGTTTCATGCGCCCTAAGATACTCTAATCACGTTGAAATCGTGAGAAAAGAAAAAAAATCGCTCGGGTTCACGTTTCACGGTTCCCGAGATAAAACCTTCGTAAGGTCGCATTTCGTGCGTCGTGAGATACTCTAATCATGCTGAAATCGTGAGAAGAGGAGAAAAATTGCTCGGGGTCACGTTTCACGTGTCCAGAGATAAAACCCACCCAAGGCCACATTTCACGTGTCCTGAGATACTGTAATTATGCTGAAATTATGAGAAGAGAAGAAAAACTGCTCGGGGTCGTGTTTCACGTGTCCCAAGATAAAACTGACCTAGGGTCGCGTTTCACGTGTCTTGAGATACTCTAGTCACGCTGAAATCGTGAGAAGAGAAGGAAAATCGCTCGGGGTCGCGTTTCACACGTTTTGAGATAAAACCCGCCCAGGCCGCATTTCACACGTCCTGAGATACTTTAATCACGCTGAAATCATGAGAAGAGAAGAAAAACCGCTCGGGGTCGCGTTTCTTACGTCTCGAGATAAAACCCGACTAGGGCCGCGTTTCACGCATCTTGAGATAAAGAGGAAGTGTGAGAGTGCGATAGATGCATGAAGTGAACAAGTGCGATAGATGCATGAAGCGAACAAGTGCGATAGATGCATGAAGCAAACAAGTGCGATAGATGCACAAAGTGAACAAGTGCGATAGATGCACAAAATGAACAAGTGCGGTAGATGCACAAAATTACAAAGATTATAGATCAATATAATGACAATGCATGTTCCATGAAAGATAGACAACCTACACATGATATTAGTTGAAAGCATGTTCTACGCAAGAAATAAGAGCATATTCTATGCAAAATTGAAAGCATATTCTATGCATGAATGATGAATGATGCAGGACACGCGTGCAATCATAAGTACATGAGAAAATGCATATTCTATGCAATATAAGAGAACAAATATGTACTTGACAACGAGCAAAAGTGATGTTCAGCGACAACCTTCGATTTACCTCTCGGAGGCTTTGCAACATGCTCAAAAAGGATACACCTCATTCATATTGGCAAGTAGGGAACACTCGTGCACCGGAACGCAGTTTCGAGCTCTCCAAGAATCAATCTGGACCCAAAAGAGAACCTCCCATACACTGCTCGAGAACAGAGGCACAAAACAGAACCAAGTCACATATGAGGACTGCCGGTCACCGGCCGGCCAAAAGAGAGGACTGTCGGCCACCTGCCGGCCACCAGTAAGGCCTATTGGTCACTAATGTGGCTTGCCGGCCACCCGTGCATTTTCGGGGGCAAACTTGCCATTTTGCTTTGGGTCTTGATAAACACACATCAAGGCTTCACTTTTCACACACCCACACATCTGAAATCTTCTTCCCTCTCTCTCTAGGTGCTTTTTGTCTCTAGATCTATGCTTTATACGTGTTTTCCAACGCCCCACGCAAACTTTATTTGCAAAATCCTCTTGATTGTCAACACTTTGAACTGATCAGATTTTGATTTCATTGCTTTTCTTGAGTTTTCAGCACTTTAGGCTTGTTCTCCTCGAGTTTCTCTCAGGTTCTGTGAATTTTTCCGGGTTTTGACTTTTTCTCCTATTTTCTCTCTCCTAGGGTTGACTTTTTCCAAGTTTTCCCTCTTTTCTCCATTTTTCCTCATTTTTTACCCATTTTCCAGATGGCAAACGATGTTCCACATGATGGTGCTCCTCCTGAGGTTCCACTTCCACTATCACCTCATATTGAGGTTGAGGAGCCGGCGGTTGCCTAGACCGATGAGGCGGTGGAGGGCATTGCGGCTGACCTTGAGGTGAGGTTCACTCCAGAGCTCGAGCCTAAGGCACTACCACTAGGGATATGACCCTTTGATCCCATGACTTATTATCCCCATATGCACATATTACCGCCAGAGGATCTTCTGCTGAGAGAGCCTCACTCTCACATTTCCTATGGCGCTTCCGAGCTATAAACTTTATTTTGCATACATTCCCACCTTTCACTTGATTTTATTTGCCTTGCATCTGACTATACTTTATCACTGTCTTTCATCTACTTCACTCTTTCTCTGCTATAAGGGGACTTCCGCTCTTACAAGGGATATGGGGCGGCGGCAGTGAGAGACTGGTATTATGAGCTCCCTCTAGAGGTCTGTGACCTTGTTGACGAGGTCGACTTTGGCCTATTCTGCTCCAGACTTTCAGGACACATAGCGAGCCGGGCTTTTCTCGAAGCATTAGTGGAGAGGTGGTGGGACACCACTAACTCTTTCCACCTCTCTTCCACTGGGGAGATGACGATGACTCCCTACAACTTCGCCATGATCACAGGCTTAGAAGTAGGGGGTGATCCGATCCCCTTCGATATGGACATGGACGAGTGGAAGGTTGCATGGATCCACCTACTGGAAGTGCGCCCCACCTCTATCTAGACCAGCGAGCTGGTTCTTCGAGAAATTTTGCAGGAGCGAGCTCGAGACACCGGAGGAGGTAGAGTAGTATGCCGGGGCTTTTTAATGTTTCTCCTCAGTACCACCTTGTTTGAGAATAGGTGGAACATGACAGGTTTATACTTACTGAGGGCCCTCGTGACCTTGCTCCGGGTCCGATTCTACGACTGGGGTGGAGCTGGTATCGCCACACTCTACGGCTACATAAGCTCCACTTCCCGTATGAGGGGAGAGTGGGTCGGAGGTTGCTGGAGAGCTTGAGAGGCATGCACCACACCTTTCTTCTTTTGTACTTTTTGTTCAACACCTGTTCACAACTTGTGCTTTCTGCTTTGCACTTTCTGATTTATATCTGTTCATCCATTGTGCTTTCTGCTTTGCACTTTCTGTTGTACATCTATTCATGCATTGTTCATAACACTACTGCCCTTTTCTTGTAGTTATAGGTTTATGCCTATTTCCTGACTCTGGCTCCAGAGCCTGTAGATGAGATCCCCCTATAATGCCTTACTCATAGCGATACGACTGCCGCTGCTGGCGTCGAAGCCGTGACGACATGACCTTCACCTTCTACCGTTGATACTTCGACATAGTGGTTGCCGACGAGGTAACCTGAAACTCATAGTCATTTTTGCTTTACTACTGTTCTGATTCTTACTTCAACATCTGACGGTGACTAACAATCTATACATTATTTGTTTGCAGATTACATGGCAGCCTTGGACGACGATGCCTACTGGTGTGAGGGACTAGTACGCCGGGGCTTGGGCCACATCCCGATTCTGGATTTTGCTAGATGGCCCAGTTTGCTGGGCCTTGTTTTTGAGTGAGCGATTTGTAGGCCAGACCGTAGCTCGCCCGATCCGGTTGTTTCCATGCCACTCCTAGCTTCCCAGTTGAGGCGATTATCTAGTTCATAGTAGGCCTAGATGCTGACTTCTTCAGAGCGGAGGGCGACTATGCGATATTCGTCCAGACTCATCTCATGCCCCCCGTGACGGGCGTTCGCGTGGGCGAGGCAGTTGGTGCTCCCGTGGTGGGTGAGGCGACTCAGGCGACTGGGGCCGATACTAGAAGGGCCCCTCTCGTTGGACAGATTACCGGTTGGCCAGAGATTCCCACTGTGCTTACATGTTGGCAGTCGATCGGGATAGCCTACTAGATTCCGATCGAGCTGGCAGAGGCAGGGCACGAGTATGTGTTGCTCGACTTTTCGTGCTCCTTTCAGAAGACGATTAGCCTTACAGTATCAGACTCTTGCTGTTCTGAATCTGATCTCACAAGTACAATGTGAAATAGATAAACACCAAAGAGTCCAAATCCGGAAAATCTTTTGGAAAATCGATTTTGAATCAAATTGCCTAAAAAGGACTACTTTGCCAGATACAGAATCGCCACCTAAATGTTTTTGGGAAATTTAGAAAACCTATGACTCGTGCCAAAGGCCACGTGTCCGTCATCACCAAGATTGTCTCGGTTTGGGAACTTAGGTATGAGAGGGGAAGGTCATGAATTGAGCACTCCCGCTCGCTCGATCAAAGATCGGTCTCTACTTATCATGATGTGAATCTTATTTACATTACATGCTCTTATTCCGATTATTAGGCTAGCATTACTATGTGATGCGCACACACACAAGTATAGACTAAATTGCAAAAATTGGAACACTTGATTTCATGTTTGTTTTGAAAAGAGTTTTTGAATGTGCCACTCGAAAAAGTGGGCTTAAATGTACATTAATCGAAATCTCCCAATTCAAGCAATTAGCCTTCATCCACAGGCAGTCAAACAGTTTATCAGATAAACACTTAGCCTCATGGTGAACATGCTTTACATGGCAACATTAACACACTCATTCAATATGCTAAAGCAATGAATGCTCACCTAGTACTCCAGGCCAAAACGATGAAAGAGTTTAGAAAATTACATGATCCTAACTAATGTAATGTGACTAATGCAACGCATGCAATATGCACTCTAAATAGCCTCGGCTACTTAACATAATATGTGAATCAATTTGATAGCATGTGGTCTAAGAACGTATTCAAAGAAGCGTTAAACTAACAATGCGAGTTTAGAATGATGAACCGAGCCTCGATGCATGCAATACAAGTGGATGCAAAGCATGAGAGATGCTGAACAAACATGATGCCCTGAAACTAACTATCATAAGCAAGTAAATAAAAGGGAGAAAGACGTGGGGTTGGAAGACATACACATTATTACAACATTTGGGACCTCACGCAGAAGGGTCCGAATAAATTAACTAGCTAAGCTAATTAACTAGTTATTACAAACCCAAATGAAATAAATTAACTAAACTAGCTAATTAATTATTACAACAACAAATTAAATAACTAGTCTAGAAATAATTAGAGCACAAAAATAAGTAATTATTTACACAACAAAATTAACTAGCTATAACTAATTAATTACAACACTCTAAATATTTAAAGAAATGACTAAGCTAAGTAATTAAACCAAACGGCCTCGGGAAGCGAGGAGTGATCATGCATGCGCACGGATTTCCACCTGAAAAAGCCACTGTTTTGTTACCAGAAACCCTCTGTTGCACAGTTAGAACACTTGCACTATTTTTTACCTCAAAATCAACTCTGTTCTGTTTCAAAAAGCCACTGCACAATTTGACAAAAGTGGCTGGCAGGCGAGAAGTGGTGGCCTGCTGGCCACTGAAGCTTGGTTCTTCCTACTGCAACAAAAAGCATACAGAGCACAAAATAAGGTGTTCTAAAGGTATGTTTATACAACTTACCCCTCCTTATCATCAAACAGCTCAAAGGAGTGGTAAATTTGATTCACAAACCATCAATCGATACAATTTTATTGCATGATGGCCTATGAACCAAAGAGTACATTTTCAATAAATGCACAAATAAAGACTCTCAAACCCTTCCCTATCATGGGTTGATCAAGGGAAGTGGTTAACAATGACTCTTGAACCGTTTTCATCACAAACAAGTATAAAATGATTCAAGACTGGAGGGTTCAATTAACGTCCGATTGAACCCTAACCAAGTTATTATCTTGCATCATTTTAGTCCCAATTTTATTACTCCATTTTAATTACCAACCATTCCTTAGTCAATTAAGTTCAAAAGTGAGCTTTCAGTCCTCTAATGGAAATGAGCACCAAACCAAACCAAGAGTTGTTTTAGGCATGAGAGAAGTGTCATGCCATTGGTAATGAATCCCCAAAGGGATTAAACCATTAAGCACAAGACCTCAATCTCAAGCTTAAACAAGCAACTAGTTTGAAACAACTTTGAAAGAAAATGAAAAATCAAGAAAGGAGGGAGGTTGCTGAGGTGATTAGAGGTGATCACAAGTATGAAAAGTCATAAACAAATGGTGTCAACTCAAATAGGTTGGTGGCTAAGGCCTAAACCACCAACCTAGGAGGACTATTACACTACAAGCATGCAATACAAAGCTCAAATGCAACAAGGAACTAAAAATTGTCCTAAAACAGTGCTAAATCAGTCCTAAAATATGCTGGAAGTAAGAAAAAAATAGTTAGAACAATAAGCTAAAACATGGAGCATGTTAAGCTAGTAAACAAGCACAAGGAGGGGAGGCTACCCTCTCCATTTTTGGGACTTGAAAACATGGTTTTAGCCACTAAAAAAGCTCTGAGATTCAGCATTTAAAAGCTCAAAAAAAGTGGACAAAGAAGTGGGAAACACATGGGCAAAGACCTAAGAAATGAGGTACAAAGAAGGGTGATCCATGCCTCTACCCCTATTGGCCTTAAACCACAAGTTTCAGCCCAAAAATACAAGGTATAAACAGCCCAAAAATAGTCTAAAAATAGTAGGCAAAATAGCAACTAAAGCAAAGCAATAAACTAAGACTTATACCTCTTGAAGAGGAGAACCCTTTCCAAGTGTTAAACCAACACTTACACACCCTCAAGAGCTCAAAGTAGGCTAAAAAGTACTTCAGCTCAAACACCACAATGTTTGGTTTAGAGTGTATAGGCAAAAGCTTGCAAAAGCTTAGGAATTTGCAAGGGAGATAGAGAGAATTGTAGAGAGAGATAATCTTGCTCCAAAATGTTCAACACCCAAAAATGGAAGCGGAGGGCTCCTATATATAGAAAACAATGAAACTCCCTTAGAAATATCAATATATACGCGTGTAGGTAGGTGCATGCATCTGTGAAAATAGCTGGCACAGCTGGCCAAAATATCTGCAAAAATACACTTGTGGCCGGCAACCTACATTGATGGCTGGCAGCCCACAGTGGTGGCCGGCAAGTCCCAAGGTTTTTCAGGCTTGAAAAACTATGGTTTTGGTCCAAAACAAGATAAAAAATGTGTAGAGTTTGAAGGCTCAAAGCTGTGGTATTCTGCTGGAGGACTTCGAGCACTTAACAAGCATATACAATTCATCATTGGGTGCGCAAGCGGTGACGTCAAAGTCGTAAAGGCGGTCAAAAATAGGGTGTCTAGAGTTGCCCCTCTTTAACAGAACTCAGAGTCATGAAATAACGTGAGCGAAAGTCAAAGCCAAAAGATGACCCATTTTGACAAGGCTGTAAAACTTGGGCAAACAATCAAGACATAAATAAATGGTTGAGCACGCAAGCTGCCTACGTATCCCTTTGCAAGGAATCAAGCCATCGTAGTTCTGGGGCAAGATGCAAATGATATGCACGAAGATACTTTGCTGGACTGACACGCTTCGCGAAGCCGACTATTTTGAAAACTCGTGATCATGCAAGATGGTGCGATAAACAATAATAGATGCAACAAGCAATATCAATATAACAACATATGAATGAGCAGCTTCAAGCTTAAAACCAACACAAGTTCCATGCAAAAAGAACAAAAACACACTCTAACCACACCAAGAAGTGAGACGAGGAAAGAAAACACGGCTCAGGGTCGTGTTTCATGCTTCCTGAGATGAAAAACTGCTCAAGGTCGCATTTCACGCGTCCTGAGATAAGACAAAATTGCTTGAGGTCGCGCTTTGCGCGTCCCGAGATAAAACCCGCCCAGGGCCACGCTTCACGCGTCTTGAGATAAAAAGCAGCTCGGGGTCACTTCTCATACGTCCCGAGATAAACGCCCAGGGCCACGCTTCATGTGTCCTAAGATAAAAAGCTACTCGAGGTCGCGTTTCACGCGTCCTAAGATAAAACCCGCCCAGGGTCGTGCTCCATGCTTCTTGAGATAAAAAGTCACTCGCGGTCGCGTTTCACACGTCCCGAGATAAAACTCGCCCAAGGCCGCGCTTCATGCATCCTGAGATAAGAGAAAACCGCTCGGGGTCGCATTTCACGCGTCCTTGAGATAAAACCTGCCTAGGGCTGCGATTCACGCATCCTGAGATAAAAAGCCGCTCAGGGTCATGTTTCACGCGTCCCGAGATAAAACCCACCTAGGGCCGCACTTCACGCATCTTGAGATAAAAGAAAACCATTTAGGGTCGCTCGAGGTCGTGTTTCATGCGTCTCGAGATAAAAGCCACCCAGGGTCGCACTTCACGCTTCCTGAGATAAAAAGCAAAGGTATGCGACTGTACCACAAATACAAAATGTAGTGAAAGTGTGCGATAGATGCGCGAGGTGAACAAGTGCGATAGATGCACAAAGTGAACAAGTGCGATAGATGCAAAAAATGAACAAGTGCAATAGATGCACAAAGTGAACAGGTGCGATAGATGCACAAAATGAACAAGTGCGATAGATGCACAAAGTGAACAGGTGCGATAGATGCACAATGTGAATAAGTGCGATAGATGCACAAAATGAATAAGTGCGATACATGCACAAAATGAATAAGTGTGACAGATGCACAAAGTGAACAGGTGCGATAGATGCACAAATCAATACAATGACAATGGATATTCCATGCGTGATAGACAACCGATGTATGATGTTAATTGAAAGCATGTTCTATGCAAAAAACAAAAGAATATTCTATGCATAAATCATGAAAGATGCAAGACACGCGTGTAACATAAGTATATGTGAAAACGCATATTCTATGCAATAGAATAGAACAAACATGTAATTTGATAGAACGAATAAAAACTCTATTCGGTGACAACCTCCAATTACCTCTCAGAGACTTTGCAACATGCTCAAAAAGATACACCTCGTTCATATTGGCAAGTAGGGCACATTCAGGCACCAGAACGTAGTTTCAAGCACCCTCAGAATCAATCTGAACCCCAAAAGGAAGCTCCTACACACTGCTCGGAACACAAAATCACATAACCGCATCAGGACAGAAATGAGGACCATTGGCCACCTGCCAGCCACAAGGGAAGACCACCGGCTACTTGCCGGCCACCAGTTCAACTTGCCAACCATCCGTGCATAAATAGGGGCAGATTCATCTTTTCAGCGTGGGTCTTTAAATATCCAACTCCATACTTCATTTCCTCACTTTTACACATTCGAAAACACCCCCTCTCTCTCTAGGTGCTTCCTCTCTCGAGATTTGTGCTTTATACGCATTTTCCAATGCCCCACGCAAATGTTTTTTTGTAAAAACCTCTTGATTCTCTACATTTTGAACTGATCAGATTTTCATTTCGTCACTTTTCATGCATTTTCACCACTTTAGGCTTGTTCTGCTTGAGTTTCTCTCAGGTTTTGTAAACTTACTCAGGTTTTGACTTTTTCTCCCATTTTCTCTCTCCTGGGTTGACTTTTTCCAAGTTTACCCTATTTTCTCCATTTTTCTTCATTTTTCATCCATTTTCACCCACTTTCTAGATGGCGGATGATATTACTCATGACAGGGCTCCTCTTGAGGTTCCACCTCCATTATTACCCCCTGGTGAGCTTGAGGAGCCGGTGATTGCTGAGGCCGGTTAGGCGGCAGAGGACATCGTAACTGATCTTGAGGCGAAGTTCACTCTAGAGCTCGAGCCTAAGGCATTACCACTGAGGGTGCGCCCCTTTGATCCCATGACTTATCATCCTCGCACATACATACTACCTGTCACGACCCGAACCCGCCCCTATGGGTTAAGGACGTAACCGGTTAGTAATCCTGAGATTACCTGCGGCCTCAAAACAAAATAGACATAACTCAACAGAGTAAAGGGGCCAAACGGAAGCAATAATAAAAAAAAACTTTGTCCATAGAGTCGTGCTTATATGCACTTCAAAACAAACCATACTCATATACGTTAATAACCCACGCCAAAAGTACAGTACCATAAATTCTTTAAGACAGGATCATCCGACTAAGTTAGCCCATAACAAACTATTTACAAATATACATAAAGTCCTTGCCAGCAAGACAAAATATAATTACATAACAAAATGGCAAGGGTAGGTCTCCTGCGTGAGACACAAGGCTGACTTTCTCAAAACTCATGTTGTTCCTGGCAGACTTCACTGGGGCTGGGTTTGGACTTCCCTCGGCTCACGTACAAGCACATGAATAAGCGTGAGCGATAGCCCAGTGAATAATATCAAATACAGAAGTCATATAAATAACCTGTAGTACAACATACTCCAAACGGCCTTGGGCCCAATTCATATTTCTACTTAATATACGCACATTTATACCAAGATTAGATCCAGCAACTGTAGTTCCAAACATACTGGCCTTTGGCCCATTCAGATCTCCATTCGTGTCAAAACGGCCTTCGGCCCATTCATTTATGTCAAAACGGCCTTTGGCCCATTCATTTATATCAAAACGGCCTCTGGCCCATTCATTTATATCAAAACGGCCTCTGGCCCATTCATTTATGTCAAAACGGCCTTTGGCCCATTCATTTATGTCAAAACGGCCTTCGGGCCGATCATTTATGTCAAAACGGCCTTCGGCCCACTCATTCATGTCAAAACGGCCTTCGGCCCGATCATTCATGTCAAAACGGCCTTCGGCCCACTCATATAAATTAAAACGACCTTTGGTCCAGTCATTTATATCAAAACGACCTTTGGTCCATTATTATTATTATCAAAACGACCTTCGATCCAATTATTCATTCATGTCAGACTTTTGTCCACAATCCCAATTAGCAGCTCATAAAGCTCATAAGGGAATACACAATTGGACATTGATAAGCTTTCAAATATCGATATTACTCACAGTGGTCGGCTTGTGGATTTGCCCTGGAGCTTGACCCTACACATTTGATGAACACAAAAGGGTCACTAACAGTTCAATCCGTTCTTTAATTCACATATTCCTCTTTAGGCTTTATTCTTATCTCATTAACTCATTTACAATGCTTAACATATGCCTAAGAGTGCTGACAAGTGAAAGAGAACGGAAAACAGAACTCAGAATGCAAAAACAGAATTTCAGAAAACAGGGTCCCCGCTCAAGCGGACCCTTAAGGCCTGCAAAAGTACTGGATAGGTGAAATTTACGCTCGATCGTCCAAAATGGCGCTCGAGCGGAAGGCCTCTTAACATAGCTCCCTGCTCGAGCGTGAACTTACCCACTCGAGCGGACTCTATGTCTGCAAAAAGTACTGGATGCATCATTTTTACACTCGAACGCGAGATAGGACGCTGGAGTTGAAGTTCATCCTCTATGATCCCGATCGAGCATGAAATTCCCCGCTCGAGCGGACACCATACCTGCAAGAACAAAATACTAGGAGCTCGAAATCCCCGCTCGAGCGGACATTCCCCCGCTCGAGCGGACATCAAAATTCTGGGTTTCCCAGATCATGTTCTTGAGCTCCAATCCAACTTTCCAGCCACAATACTTGCATGCAATTGCTCAAATCTCAATATAATCATACCAACATGGCACCAATGCAAGATTATAACATTATGGAGCTCAATTTCTTGATTTATCTACATGCATGTCCCAAAATATGTCAAATCATCACCAATATACTCAAATTCAAACATGCAAAGTTTACTCTTTCATGATTTACTCTTGCATGCAAGAAATACACATTATCCACAACTTATTTGGTGAAGAGATGGTCATATACATGGATTTCATTCAACTTCAACATAGGTTACACACAAACATGGAAATCTGTAGCAATTCCTTACATGCATGCTTCTATAATCTTGAAATCCAACATATACAACTTAATTCCATCACATTCAAACTAATTCATGCTTTAGACTCTCTTTCAAACTTGAGTTCACAAGATAATAATTAAAATGCATGAATTACTCACCATGGAGTTTAATCTTCAGAATCTATGGCAATTCTTGTGTTATCTTCAATGCATGCAAGGATCAAAAGCAAAACTTAGATTTTCTCCCCTTCCTCTCTCTAATAGCCGACCCTCTCCCTTTTCCTCTTAGAGTTGATCAGCAAAGTCATGTAAAGGGAAAGGAAATAAGGTTAATAATATAGCCCCACTCACAACATTAGTTTAACATAAAATAATTGAGCAATTTGGCACTATTCATCAATTTAATCGATTTAATCTAACCCGAATCAATCTTCAATTAAATTTCGTCGCAGGTTCTAAAAATTACGCTAATCACAAAGGCGTAATCGATTTCGGGTTCTGTGGTCGATAGGGCCCTCAATTTAATTCCCAAAGTGGATTATTCAAACAGATATTCCTACGGTGAACAGATAGAGTTCCAAAATCACATATATCCACATAATGGCACACAAAATCATATCAAAACATATAATCACATACGTATTAGGGACCAATTAACATAATACAGAACAGGGGTATCACATTACCGCTTGGAGGCATCAGGCGCTTTAGTGATTTCGCTTGTGGCGTGCCAGAGGACCTTTTACTGAGGGAGTCGGACTCCCACTTTTCTTCTAGTGCTACCGAGGTATGAACTCTATTTTTATGCATTCCTTCCTTTCCTTTAACTGTATTTCTTGCACTGCCTTTTATCTAAATGCGCTGTTATCATTGTCTTTCATCTGTTTCACCTTTTCTCTGCCACATGGGGATTGCCGTGCTTACAAAGGGGGTATGGGGCGACGACAGGAAGAGACTAGTATGATGAGATCCCTACTAGGGTCCGCGACATTATTGACGAGGCTGGCTTTGGCCTATTATGCTCCGGGCTCTCACGACACATAGTGAGCCAGACTCTTCTTGGGGCGTTGGTGGAGAGGTGGTGGGACACCACCAACTCTTTCTATCTCTCTTCCACCAGGGAGATGACGATGACTCCCTATGACTTCACAATCATCACAGGCTTAGGAGTAGAGGGTGATCCGTTTGACACGGACATGGGCGAGTGAGAGGCAGCTTGGATCAACTTGTTTGGAGCACGCCCACCCCTGTACAGGCCGATGATGGTGAGGTATAGCTAGTTCTCCATGCAGTTTCGTGGGAGCAAGCACGAGACATTGGAGGAGGTGGAGCAGTATGCTCGAGGCTTCTTGATGTTTCTCCTCAGTACCAACTTGTTTCGAACAGGTGGAACACCGTAGGTTTATATTTGCTGAGCGCCCTGGTGACATTGCCTCGAGTTCGGTTCTATGACTGGGGCGGAGCTGGCCTCGCCACCCTCTACGGCTATATGAACTCCACTTCCCGCATGAGGGGAGAGTGGGTCGAAGGCTACTGGAGAGCCTGGGAGGTATAAACCACACCTTTCTGCTTTTGCACTCATGCTTTTTGCTTCATATCTGTTCACAACTTATGCTTTCTGCTTTGCACTTTTTGTATCTGTTCACACATTAACACCACTGCCCTCTCCTTGCAGTTGTGGGTTTATACCTACTTCCTGGCTCTAGCGGTAGAGTCTATGGAACAGATTCCCCCTATGGTGCCGTACTCATGACGGTATGATGGCTGGTGCCGGTGTCGGAGCTGTAACGACACAACCTTCGCCTTCTACCGTCAATACTTCGACACGGTGATTGCTGATGAGGTAAACTCACAGTTATTTCAACTTTACTATTGTTCTGATTCATACTTCGGCAACTGACGTCAACTAACAATCTGTGCATCTTCTGTTTTGCAGATCACATGGCAGCCTTGGGCGACGATGTTGGCTGGTTAGAGGGACCAGTACACCGGGCCTGGGCCACATCTCAATTATGAATTTTGCTAGAGGGCCCAGTCTGTTGGGCCTGGTTTTTGAACGAGTGGTTTGTATGCCAGACCGTAGGCTCGCCCGATCTGGTCATTCCCATGCCACCCCTAGCGTCTATGAAGATAGCAGATAGCCTACCTGTTGAGGTGATCATCCAGTTCATAGTGGGCCTAGATGCTGATTTCTTCAAAGCGGATGGCGACTACGCGATGTTCATCCAGACTCATCTTATGCCCCCTCTGACGGGCGTTCGAGCAGGCAAGGCAATAGGAGCTCCTGTGACGGGTGAGGCAACTTGGACGACCAGGGCTGATACTAGAGGGGCCCTTTCTATTGGGTAGATTACCGGTTGGCTGGAGATTCCCACTATGCTTACATGTTGGCGGTCGACTGGGATAGCCTACTAGATTCCGATCGAGCCGGCAGAGGCAGGACACTAATGTATCAGAGCTCAAGGCGCACCTCAAGTATGGACCACACTTTAAAATTTTGCACCCCACATTTCCATTTCAAGTATGTTTATTCGAGATATTGATCAGTCAAATGCACTTACAGGCACCTACGGAGTATATAGAGAGCCTCCTCGAGCCAGTTGCTTCTCTAGTTGGCATGGTGCGGAGGAGAGAGATGCTGCTTGGTCTCCATGGAATTTAGGTAGTTTCCTCCATCTTAGCATACATCTCACAGCTAACTCTATTGTGCACCACATCGTCACATTCCCAACAGCACACTAACACGCATACTATAACATTCACACCACTCCTCACTACACTAATTCACTACACTGACACACTGTACTCATATGCTGTACTCATATGCTGTACCCATACACTGTACTTAGTTTCTGTATGACGCTCATTTTGCACGCTACATCCTGCAACAATACACACACTGCATCTGATATATTGACAACTATTTTTCCAGATTCTGAGGGCACTAGTGGCAACAGCAGCACCAGCACCAGCAGCACCTCCTCCAACAGTAGGGAGGAGAGAGAGAGAGGCCCCAGCTCGTGGCCGAGGTGTGCGCCATGGTCGAGGCGGGGATATGGGTGCCCGAGGTCGGAGCAGTCCTTCGGAGCCCGTTTTGAGTGATGATGATGTCAAGACTAGTGACTCTGAGGAGGCATCAAGTTGACATTCTGAGTCATCTGAGAGTGGGGATGATGACGTTGGCTCGGGGTCCGGGAGCGGAGATGACGCTGAGGCTGGCTCTAACGCGGGGAGTGAAGATGATACCAGCTTTGGCTTAGAGTCTGATTCTAACAGCAATACTGACGGAGACAGTGCCCCTGAGTCCCCTCCGAGGAAGAGGACGAAGAGGGCCTCTCAAGCTTGAGATGATTGGTGCCGATTTTTATACCTTTTTCTTAGTTTCTTTTTGTTTGGTAGCTTAGCACATGTATAACTTCAGATAGGTTTTACTTTTGCATTTGAAACTTCTACCCACTTTTGTAAAAACCATGATCGAAATAAAACCTCGCAGTTTTTATGAAAAGTGTTATATTTCTACATGATGCGCACTATATTTGTATGAAATGAAAATGGAATTGAGATTGAAAATGAAAACGCTTGGTTGAAATAGTGTTCTTAATCGGGTAATAAGCTGACTAACAACCAAAATACAAAATATAACTCGATAAGCAAAGAAAAAACAACTCAAACACAGATATATACACTTGCTAAAACCAAGAGACTCAAAACAAGACATCAAAACACAAAGATCAAGAAAAAAAAAATAGGCTGCCAACACTGCACAACACACAAGTGGACGGCAGGCCAGAAAGGAGGGTTATCGGCTACAAAAGATGGGTTGCTAGCCAGTAGTGGTGGTCTGCCGGCCACCACTAGTGGCCTACCAGCCACTAATGTGAGGAACCTCCAGAAAGCTGACAGCTGGCCTCCACTCACAGCCTTATCTTCTTCAAAAGGTCCTCCTTCGTGATTTTTTCTCCAGAACCTCATTTTAGCTGTTGTTTCTTTCACAAATGGACATATTTCTTGCCAAGAAGCTCACGGATTGGGTAGCCACTTTAGATAGCACGAAAAAGGTAAATTTCTAGTGTTTCGGCATAAATGCACTTTTTTCGTTGAGCCATACTCCACTTTGCCTTCTGTTCCTCCATGGCGCGGCCCGATGTTGGGAACCAATTATGTATGTATTTCACTTCAGAACACACATTTCTTGAAGAATCTCAGGCCTTGATGGAAACCCGACGTGATGAGAAAATCATACTTCAGTCCCTTTTTGGCCATGCCCAAGCTTTGGGACGAATGTGTGGACTCACTTTGCACGAAGCTCGATCTTTGGCCCATGACGGAGAGCTAGACATACCCAGCTTGATTCATCGATTTTTTGACATCGATGACAGAGGAGACCTTTGGTGAGGTTTTCGGCAACATGCCCTCTGTTTATGTATGCTTGCGTATTTCCTTCTTGCCCGTAGTTATGGCGGAACCAGCATTCGGTTGATCGAAGTGGCCCAATATCTGAAAGAAGGTAAGAGTTGTATCGGGTTGGCGCTGGCTGAGACCCTAGTGGGCTTAGATGTTTTTTATCGGCGAGAGACCACCAAATTTGCAGGGAGTCCACTACTCCTTAAGGTATTATTTCCCACCCTTTCTGATATATGCCTCGCACATCACTCGACACTCATCCTCTATTTTCTCTTAAAGCCCTTTCTTTACTTTCCTCTCCATGCACATCTCTTCATTCTTTAATCTCTCTTATTTTTCATCCTTTCCCAGGTATGGCTCATGGATAAGCTGAAGGTTGTGGACTTTTGCCTCGAGTACTCAGCTTAAGCTTATTTCTTCCATCAACAACTAGTGGACTTTCCTAACGAGGGATGGTGGTGCAACTAGATGTGTAGCAGATCTGCAACTGACATAGCTTGGCGTTGCCCCTGGCTTTATCTGACTGAAATGAGTTACAACATGGCTTAGCAGCCTGGCATATAGTTGATTGGCCTCACACACTGCGTGTTCTACTTTCCCTCCGATTCAGATTCCAGCTTAGACATGATCAGACCTGCCCAGAGGAGGGGGTAGAATACCCGGCTTCATTTCCGATTCATGCTTCATACTTGGCTAGGTACTTCACTGCCTGGAGGATGAGAGAGCTTCTGGCCCCTACCTCTAGTTTCAGTTATGCCCTTTCTGGCAAATGTTTGGCTTGGCTCGCGGATGAGGCACAAATCGGACCCACTTTGGCTTCAGAAACTTCTGCAAGCACGAGCAGGGGATGCAGGAGCACCTTACTCACCTATGCCCCTAGTTTATTACTTTAACCTTTCTTTTCAAGTTTTATGATGTAAAAGCAACTTTGATTTGTATCAGACAGTTGGAGAACTTTATGTTGAAATCAATGGAATTAAAGTTGTGAGCACTAAAAATTTTCCTTTTGGCCCAAAAATGGAATAAGTTGTAAAAGGTAAAATTTTAAACAAAATCAACTTTTATTAAACTTTCTAAAACCATTTCCGAAAATGATGACTGCCTGACACATGCGGAATCAATCCTCAAGATGTACAACCCTGAATCAAAAGATCATAACTGCCCTAGATTGAATACCATTACTGCTCTGCATTGTGACCAGCTCTTCTTCCCATAATGAAGATCACAACCAAGCTCTCAGATAATGGACAAAGATGACCTGATTAGACATATGGACAGGACAGTTGAATTGGAGATGATAACAGCCGAACTTTAGGATGAAGTTGCCTACATATCCCAAAGATGGGAATCATTCCTTACGTAGTTCGGTTCAGGTTCACTCAAGTATTAACTCTCTCCTTTTACGCTCTAACTTTTGCCAAAGTCGCCCTTTAGGGTTTTCAAACTTGCGAGCTCAGTTTTTCTTTATTTCTAATTTTTCATGCTCTAACTTTTGCCTAGGTTGCCCTTTTGGGTTTTCGGCCTAGCGAGCCTCTCAGGGATAGTATTTCTTCAACTTGTCCATGTTAATCAGCTGTGAAAATTCCAGGCCATCTAGGTTATGGAGGCCGAATAAAATATGTTAGGGAGAGGCTAAGGCATTTGATTGGCATCTGGCCAAAGAAATTCGGCCTTCACCAAAGGTTGACAAGGCCGAATAAACGAATCGGCCGTATAAGGAACCGAACAGGAGCCAATATTCAACTGGAAGACCTACTAAGTAACTACGTGCGAGATCAAGAGTGGGCCTGACCCTCGAGCCCAAAGATAATATAAAAAGGGAGGAATGTCAACTAAAGCAGGTGTGTGAGAATACACGAGATAACTTGAGATAGAAGTAAATTGACAGAATACTAACTTGTCCGTCGGAGTGCTAATTCTGGCACCCTTGACCGGAGTGTTCATTCCTTTCAGGTAACTTCCAAAGGGTCACAAAGTGTCTTCCTGGATCAGAGAGTATTTCCAAACCACTTCTCCATAATTGGCGCCGTCTGTGAGAATACTCAAGTACATCCATGGCGGTCATAATAGATGATCCTTCGGTAGTTGCTGATGATGTTACGCCAAGAGATGGCATCACTCCAAGAAACATGCTTGGACTGGAGAATATCACCACGTGACGGGCTCTGAACTTCGACTCAGCAGCTCAGACCTCACCCTCAACTTTTGTGCAAGAGACTATGCAGACAATCATGGATCATGCAAAGCGAAATGAACAGCGTCTAGAAGATATGATGGCTGAAAACGAGCGCTTGGGCAAGGAATTGGCCCTGGAGCTAGCCAAGTCTCAACATGCCACATGCCATGACCGGGGTTGATCCCCAGGAAAGAAGGAAGATCGACGATGTCGTCTTCAGAAACATGACAATGGCAGTGATTCTGACTCACCATCCCAGGAACCCAGAAAGAAGGGACGAGTCGATGTATCCAGCTCATCTAAAGGAAGTTTGTACGTATGGCATAGGCGAGGGAAAGGAAGTGATGATTCAGATGAAGAAGACATGCATGACCCTTTCGTACGATGCATCGCAAGGGCAATGCTGCCTAAAAAGTTCAAAGGACCGACGTTCACCCTGTATGATGAAAAATCAGATCCCACTAACCACATTCGTCATTATAAACAAGCGATGACATTGCATGCTGACGATGAAGTCCTCATGTGTCGAATGTTTCCAAGTAGCCTAGGACCGTTAGCCGTCAGATGGTACTATAAACTAGAGCTGGCATCAATGAAAAGCTTTCATTAACTCCAAAAAATCCTTCAGGGCAAGATTCATCACAAACGAAGTTTGGCCAAAGCAAGCGAACTCTCTGTGGGCAATGCAAATTAAACCAGAAGAGACCCTACGTGAGTATTTGGCGCGCTATTGAGAATGTTTCAACCTGGTGGATGATGCCTGCAATGATTCCATGGCAATTACCACCTTTAAGATGGGATTACATCCTGAAAGTCCTCTCCGCAGTTTATTGACCAGACGGCCCCCCAAAACAGTTTGGGCACTAATGAAGAAAGTTGAAGAATATTGTAAAGTGGAAGACGATGCCATGCGGGTCAAGGCCAGACAGAAAGTTGTTAAGTCACCTCCGTCCGATCTCGTCTAGCTGATAAGTACCGTGCCATCAAGGAGCCCCGAACCTCGGACTCGGGCTAAACGAGACAAAAGGCGTGATTCACTCCGTTCAAGCGATCAGTGTTCGCACCGATCAAATGAACAATATCAAGTGGATAATTGGCGCACAAGACGTTTGGACAAGAAATATACAGAATTGGCAGAGCTAATCAGTAAGATCTTATCTAAAGTCCAATATCTTCCGTTCTTTAAATGGTCGTCCAAAATGATGGGGCCTCCTGATAAGGAGAAGGGATAAGCAGTGCGAATATCACAAGGACCATGGCCATGATACCGACAACTGTTATGCATTGAAGGACCACCTGGAAGAGTTGCTACAAGACGGCCGGCTGGCGCAACACATCTAAAAGAACAATCTATCTAACATGGTAGCCCTATGGCCGGATTCACCTCCACTTGGTGTAATTTACATGATATATAGTCTGCCGATGTCAGCTAAGGTACATACAATTTAGTTGCAACCTAGTCTGCCCAAGCCAATCACACCAGCCAAATGACCCCATGAAATTAAGAGGATTAGCTTCGACGACATCGACTTAGATGGAGTAACTCTCCCTCGTGCCGACCCCCTCGTTGTCGAGCTACACATGAATAGATTCACAGTTGAGCATGTTCTCATCGATCAGGGAAGCACCTCGGAAATAATGTATTACAAGCTGTTCGGCTTCAACACCAACCCTGAGTATCCCTTGGATAAGATCACACTACCAGTATGGGCGGGTACCAGATCAGTAGATGTAGAATTTCTAGTCATCAAACTCCCGTCACCATATAATCTCATCATGGGAAGGACTTGGTTGCATACCATGCGGGCTGTGCCGACTACCTACCATCAACTACTCCGCTTTCCAACTGAGTGTGGCATTGAGCAAATTCGGGGTTCTCAGAAATCGGCACAGGCATGCTATCTTATTGTTGCTACAAAGAGGCCAAAGGAACTAGAAGTAAACTCAATTGAAGTATCGGATAGAGAGAGCCTCGAGGATATTGGGAAAATCCCTAGCGAAAAGGCAACTGGAGACCTTGATTGGATTGAAATCAATGGGAGCCCTGACAAATTCTTCATGATCGGCACCTCCTTGAGTGAAGTTGATAGACACGAGCTAGTATCCTTCTTACTTGGCAACCTTGATGTGTTTACGTGGACATCGTACGAGATGCTGGGGGTGGACCCAGTCATGGCCTAGCATCATTTAAATGTTGATCCAAAAGTCAAACCAATTATTCAGAAAAGTCGGCGGTCAACCACGGAGCATGCGTCGGCAGTTATTGAGGAAGTTGACAGATTGCTTGATGCTGGGGCAATTGGTGAAGTCACCTATGCCACATGGCCATCCAATATTGTGGTTATGAAGAAGAAAAATGGATCTTGGTGCTTTTGTGTCGATTTTACGGACTTGAACAGGCCTGTCCAAAGGATTGTTTTCCTCTTCCTAGAATCGACTAACTTGTGGACGTAACAGCACATCATCAGTGCATGAGCTTCTTTGATGCTTACAGGGGTTATCACCAAATTGACATGCACCCGGAGGACCAAGAAAAGACCGCATTCCTCACCCCAAGGGAACCTATTGCTAGAAGGTCATGCCCTTCGGACTGAAGAATACGGGGGCAACTTACTAGAGACTGGTTACAATTATGTTCAAGGAACAACTTGGCCGTACCATGGAAGTGTACATCGATGACATGGTGGTGAAGTCCAAGGAAAAGCACGCCCATCTAGCCGATCTAGCAGAAACCTTCGGCATTCTTCAAAAGTACAAGATGAAACTGAACACCTCGAAATGCGCATTCGGCATCGGGTTTGACAAATTTCCCAGCTATATTGTCAACCATCGCGGAATAGAGGCCAACTCGAGGCAGATCATAGCAATTCTAGAACTCGGCTCCCCTCGGTCGGTCAAAGAAGTTTAGAAGTTGATGGGGATGGCCACCGTCTTGAATAGTTTCATCAGTCGTTCCTCAGATCGCTGCTGACAATTTTTTCACACACTTTGGCAGGGCAAAGCGTTTGAATGGACCCCCGCATGCCAGGCTGCGCTGGACGGTTTGTAAACTTATCTCCGATCAGTACCGCTATTGGCAACTCCATCGGCAGGCGAGCCGCTCATCTTGTATCTGGCGGTATCAGACCGAGCGGTCAGCGCCATGCTACTAAAAGAAGAACTCGGGAATAGTGACCAATTTACTATGTAAGCAAGGCCATGGTTGACGCCGAAACGCGATATCTACCATTGGAAAAGCTCATTTTTACTGTCGTGGTGGCTGCAAGAAAATTGATGCACTATTTTCAGGCTTACACCGTAGGGGTATTAACGGACTATCCCCTCTGGTCAGCGTTTTGCAGCACAGAAGCATCAGGGCGAGTCTCAAAATGGGCTCTGGAACTTGGCCAATATAATATCCAGTTTTTTCCTAGAACTGCCATCAAGGAGCAAGTGCTCGCCGACTTTGTAGCCGAGTTCATGGGATGCCATGCCGACCTCAAGTCCAATCAAGGGCAACCTAAACCCGTGTAATACCCCTATTCCGTAGTATGCTAATTGGTCCTTAATTTGAGTATGATTATGTGCTTAGCATGATTTTGTGTGCCATTATATGATTTTGGAATTCTATCTGTTCACCGTAGGAATATCTGTTTGAATAATCTGCTTTGGAAATTAAATTGAGGGCCTTATCGGCCACAGAACCCAAAATTGATTACATCATCGTGATTGGCATAATTTTTAGAGCCTAAGGTAAAATTTAATTAGAAATTGACTCTAGTCAGATTAAACTGATTAAATTGATGAATTAAGTGCCCAAATATTTTATATTGAAATAATATGCTAGTGGGGCTTGTTGTATGTTAGCATTACACTCTCCTTTAACTCTTTGGAACTCAAAAATCTGAGTTAGACAATTGTGAGAGAGAGAGGGCCGGCCATAGTGAGAGAAAGGGAGAAAATTGTGCTAATTTGGCCTAAAGCTTGGAAATCTTGGAGATTTAGCTCAAGAATTGACTAGAGCTTAGAAGATCAAAGCTTCTAGGTGAGTAATTCTTGGATTATAGTTTGGAATTTTGTGTGCTCAAGCTAATTTGGTGATCAAGAGTAAGATTGAAATGAAATTGGGTTGTATTTGTTGAATTGAAGCTTAATATGTGCATGCATGTAGGAAATCACCTTGACATTGCATGTTTGAGCACAAATGTGTATAATCCATGTGAAATGTTAAAGGAAACTCATGTCTTGATCACCATTTGTGTTATCTAAGTTGAGAATGTGGCTAATTCATCACATGCATGTACAATTTGAGAAGATATGAGCTTGAATGCATGAGTTTGTTATGTTGGTGTTGAGTTTGACATATTTTGGGACATGCATGTAGATAAATCAAGAAATTGAGCTCCATAATGTTATAATCTTGCATTGGTGCCATGTTAGTATGATTATATTTGGGATTTGAGCCATTGCATGCAAGTATTGTGGCTGGAAAGTCGAAATGAAGCTCACGAACACAATTCTGGGTTTTCCAGAATTTTGAGGTCCGCTCGAGCGGGAAAATCGTGCTTCCAGCACTTTTTGTAGAGTTGGATGTCCGCTCGAGCGGGATATCTCACGCTCGAGCGGGGAGTTTTTGTAGACAGGCCTTCTGCTCAAGCGCTCTATTCCACGCTCGAGCGTATTTTTCATGCAACCAGTACTTTTGCAGGCCTTAAGGGTCTGCTCGAGCGGGGAAGTTGACGCTCGAGCGGGGACCCTATTCTCTGAAATTTTGTATGCTCATTCTGTGTTTCGTTTTCCGTTCTCTTTCACTTGTAAGCACTCTTAGGCATATGTTAAGCATTGTAAATGAGTTAATGAGATAAGAATAAAGCCTAAAGAGGAATATGTGAATCAAAGAATGGATTGAACTGTTAGTGACCCCTTTTGTGTTCATGAAATGTGTAGGGTTAAGCTCCAGGCAAATCCACAAGCCGATCACTGTGAGTAATATCGATATTCGAATGCTTGTGAATGTCCAATTGTTTATTCCCTTATAAGCTTTATGAGTTGCTAATTGGGATTGTGGACAAAAGTCTGACACGAATAAATGAATGGACCGAAGGTCGTTTTGATAAGCATAAATGGACCAAAGGTCGTTTTGATAAACATAAATGGACCGAAGGTCGTTTTGATAAACATAAATGGACCAAAGGTCGTTTTGATAGAATTGAATGGACCGAAGGTCGTTTTGGTAGAAATGAACGGACCGAAGGTCGTTTTGACATATATGAATGGACCAAAGGTCGTTTTGACATATATGAATGGACCAAAGGTCGTTTTGACTTATATGAATGGACCGAAGGTCGTTTTGACATGAATGAGTGGGCCGAAGGCTGTTTTGACATGGATGAGTGGGCCGAAGGCCGTTTGACAAGAATGAATAGGCCGAAGGCCGTTTTGACATAAATGATCGGGCCGAAAGCCGTTTTGACATAAATGAGTGGGCCGAAGGCCGTTTTGACATGAATGGAAATCTGAATGGGCCAAAGGCCAGAATGTTGAAACTACAAGTCACTTGATTTGAAATTTGTATAGCTATATATCTGTTAAATAGAAATATGAATTGGGCCCAAGGCCGTTTGGAACCTGTTGTTCTACGTTGTTATGTAACTTCTGTATTTGATATTATTCACTGGGCTATCGCTCATGCTCATTCATGTGTTTGTAGGTGAGCCAAGAGAAGTCCAAACCCAGCCCCAGTGAAGTCTGCCATGAACAACACGAGTTTTGGAGAGCCAGCCTTGTGTCTCACGCACGAGACCCATCCTTGCCATTTTGTTATGCACTTACGTTTTGTCTTGTTGGCAAGGACTCTGTGTATATTGTATATAGTCTGTTATGGGTTGGCTCAGTTTAGATGATCCTGTCTGTAAAGAAGTTTATGCTACTGTACTTTTGATGTGGGTTATTAACGTATATGAGTATGGTTTGTTTGATGTGCATATAAGCACGGCTCTATGGACAAAGTTTTAAATTTTTGCTTCCATTCGGCCCCTTTACTCTGACGAGTTATGTCTGTTTTGGTCTGAGGCCGTAGGTAATCACAGGATTACTGGCCGGTTATGTCCTTAACCCATAGGGGCGGGTTCGGGTCATGACAACCCGACTGGCGAATATACATTGGAGACATTTGGCAGATATACTGTGATGGATCATCCAACCAACGTGAGAGCGTGGCCGGTGTAGTAATCATGACCCCCGACGGAGCAATAATCGAGCAGGCGGTCAAACTGGGCTTCGATGCACCAAATAATGAGGCCGAATACGAGGCATTGCTAACCGGCCTTCGTAACGTACTTCACATTGGTGCATGGTAGTTGCTTGTTTGCTGTGAGTCAAAATTAGTCATCAACCAGTTAAAAGGGGAGTATGCAGCTAAAAATGGCTGCACGACAACCTACATGAAAATGGTGAATTCCTTGCTCACGAAATTCGACCACCACGAATTGAATCAGATAACCTGGGATCAGAACACGCATGCGGATACCCTTGCTTGCCTATCCTCCGCCATTAACTTAGAAGTCAAACGAACAATCAAAGTACGGTTCATCCCCGAGTCGAGCATCACATCTCCTGAACCAGTTCAGATTAACATCATTGAGCCAGGACCAAGTTGGATGGATCCTATCGCTGTATTCCTTTCCTCATAATAGCTTCCAACGGATAAGAAAGAAGCCCACAAACTACGAAATAAAGCCCTGCGATACTACCTTGATCCGCAGGGAAAGCTTTAGAAAAAATCTCTTTCGAGACCATACTTGGAATGTGTTCACCCAAATAAAGTTGAGGAATTCTTGGCCGAAATACATGAAGGTAGCTGTGGCACCCATGTTGGAGGACACTCATTGGCCCATAGAGCCATAACATAGGGGTATTATTGGCTGACCATGCGAACAGATGTTGAGAACTACGTAAAGAAGTGCGAACAATGGCAGAAGTTTTCCCCTTTAACTCATTTGCCAGTCGAAGAATTAAACTCTATTACTAGTCCTTGGCCATTCGCTCAATGGGGACTTGATAGCGTTGGACCATTACCACAGGCTCTGGGGAACAAGTGATTCATGATCATCGCAATAGACTATTTTACAAAGTGGGTTGAAACAGAGGCATTAACACATATTCAAGATGTCGATGTTAAATGTTTTGTATGGAAAAACATTATAACATGATTGGGCATACCCAGAGCACTTATCTCCGACAACGGCACCCAATTTGATTGTGGCATCTATCGGGAGTTATGTAGCACATATGGTATCCGGCCCTACTTTTCTTCGCCGACATACCCAAAAAGCAACGGTCAGGCCGAGGTCTCCAATAAAGTGATCCTAGACGGCATCAAGAAATGATTGGAAAAAGCAAAAGGCAGGTGGGTTGAAGAATTGCTGAGTGTATTGTAGGCTCATCACACTACTCCGAGGTGATCTACTAGGGAAATGCTGTTCACATTATGCTTTGGGACACAAGCAATCATCCCTCTTGAAATCGGCCTGCCCACACTGAAATCCAAGGTTTTTGACACGGGCCGCAATGACATGATGTTGGCCCTAGATCTGACTTTGATTGAAGAACGCCGAGATCATGCTCTTGCGTGCATGGTGTGGTAACAGCAGCAGCTCGCCAAGGCATATAACCAGTGCGTGCAGTTGCGTCGTTATGCACCTGGAGAACTGGTCCTCAAGAAAGTGGTTCCTTCTACTAAGAACCCGTCAGACTCTAAATTAGGCCCCAACTGGGACGACCCTTATCAGATTGACTCAATTGTCGGAACAGGGGCGTATTGGCTTTCAGACAAGGCTGGCAAAAGTTTATCACGACCCTGGAATTCCACACATTTGCATAAATTTTATCATTAAGCCAACCTGAAAGGCGTGCTAGTTTGTTCCTAATTTTTGATGTTATGCTAACATGTACCCATTTACGAATTCCCTAATGCATTCCCGTTTTTCTTGCCAACTTGTTAGTAATTTTTTAATAATAATAAAAAAAAATCCTCCGAATCTAGACTCACGATTGGCCAACACAAAGACTCCGAATTTGGAGCGCCCTTCACGGATATCACGTTTGGGCCGAATAAGCCTCGGAATCCAGAGCACCCTTTGTGGATATCACGATTGGCCAACACAAAGACTCCGAATTCGGAGTGCCCTTCGTGGATATGACGTTTGGGCCGAATAAGCCTCCGAATCTGGAGCGCCCTTCGTGGATATCATGATTGGCCAACACAAAGACTCCGAATTCGGATCGCCCTTCGTGGATATCACGTTAGGCCGAATAAGACTCCGAATCTGGAGCACCCTTTGTGGATATCACGATTGCCCAACACAAAGACTCTGAATTCGGAGCGCCCTTCGTGGATGTCACGTTTGGACTTGTGGGAGCCGAATTTCCTTGGATCAATAGAAATGAATGGACCAGTCCGGTCCAAAACATAGCTTCTATTCGGCATCGATCTTGGTCAATTGAAGAGCCGAATAAAATAGTCGGTATTCAGAGTAGTAGAAAAAAGGCCGAGTAGAAGTACATATAAAGGATCAGGGATGGGCCAGGCCCTAAGGCCCAAGAGAATACTATAAATACAGGATATTCAGCCAGAGAAAGGTATGTGAGAACCATTACGCTTAACTTAAAATACAAGTAATCCAGAGTGTAGAGACTGACTTGTCCGTCGGAGTACTAATTTCACCACCCCCGACCGGAGTGTTTATTCCTTTTGAGGTGATTAGCTGAGGATCACGAGCGTCCCCCAGGATCAGAAGAGTATTTCCAAACCAGTTCTCTACAATTGGCGCCGTCTGTGGGAATACTCAAGCACATCCATGGCGAGCGTGACGGAAGATCCTCCGGCAGTCACTATTGACCCTACACCGCAAGATGAAACCACTCCAGGCAACATGCTTGGGCCAGAGAATATTACCGCAAAAAGGGCCTTGAACTTCGGTTCACCCTTGACATCAGCACAAAGACAATGCAAGCGATTATGGAGCAAGCAAAGCAAAACGAACAGAGGTTGGAGAACATGATTGCTGAGAATGAATGTCTCCGTCAGGATTTAGCCTTAGAAGTAGCGAAGTCTAAACAAGCTGCATGCCAGGATCCGGAACGACCTCTGAGGGCAGATGGTCGACGACTTCGAGCCCGACAACAGGACACTGATAGTGATTCTGACACATTATCCCCGGAGCCCAAAAAGAAGGGTCGACTCGAAGCTACTAGTTCTTCTGAAGAGAGTGTACATGTAAGGCATAAGCGACAAAGAAATAGTTCAGACGAAGAAGACTAGCATGATCCTTTTGTATGACGGATCGCAAGGGCGGTCCTGCCCAAAAAGTTCAAAGCTCCGTCGTTCACTCTTTATGATTGAAAATTATACCCCACCGATCACATTCGTCACTACAAGCAAGCCATGACATTGTATGCAGACGACGAGGCCCTTATGTGCCGAATATTTCCCAGCAGTTTGGGTCCACTGGCTGTCAGGTGGTATTATAAATTGGAGCCGGCTTCGATCAAGAGCTTCCATCAATTACAGAAATCCTTTAGGGCCAGATTCATCACCAATGAGGTCCAGCTGAAACAAGCCGACTCTCTCTGGGCAATGCAGATCCAGCCAAGAGAAACACTAAGAGTGTATCCGACATGCTACTGGGAGTGTTTTAATCTTATTGATGATGCTTGCAACGACTCCATGGCCATCACCGCCTTCAAAATGGGTTTGCATTCGGACAGCGCTCTCCACAGCTCCTTGACTTGAAGACCCCCCAAAATGGTCTGGTCGTTGATGAAGAAAGTTGAGGAATATTGCAAAGTGGAGGATGACGCCTTACGGGTTAAAGCTGGAAACGTGGCCAACAAGATGGCCCCTCATGAAATTGCTCAGCCAATAAGTTCCATACCACCTCAGAGCCCCAAACCGCGGCACCGGGCTAAACGGGACAAGAGACAGGATTCTCGCCGATCGAGCGACCAATGTCCCCACCGAGCAAATGAACAACTGCAAGTCGATGGCAGGCGCACAAGGCGCGCCGACAAGAAATACACAGAGTTGTCAGAGCCGATCAGCGCGGTTATGTCCAAGATCCAACATCTTCCGTTCTTCAAATGGCCGTCCAAAATGGTGGGACCTCCCGAGACCAGAAGACGGGATAGGCGATGCGAGTATCACAAAGATCACGGCCATGATACTGAGAGTTGTTACGCATTGAAGGATCACTTGGAGGAATTGGTACAAGATGGTCGGCTATAACAGTACATCTGAAAAGGCAGCTCAACCAAATCAATAGCCTTAAGACAGGATTCTCCTCCACTCGGCGTGATTCACATGATATACAGCCTGCCAATGTCATCCGCGGTGCACACGATTCAGTCACATCTTAACCCTCAAAATCAACTCACTCCAGCTAAACGGCCCTATGAATCTACGTGCATTACTTTTGATGATTCAGATTTGGCCAGAGTGACACTCCCCCACATCGATCCCTTGGTAATCAAGTTACGCGTAAACCGATTCACCGTTGAGCGCGTACTCATTGATCTGGTGAGCACATCGGAAGTTATGTATTACAAGACATTCACTAAACTCGGCTTCGCTGAATTGGATCTCTCTCCGGCACCTTATCCACTATTCAGCTTCAACGCCAATCCAGAATACCCGTTGGGGAAAATCACACTACCCGTTCGAGCAGGTTCCCGAACAGTGGAAGTGGAGTTCCTGGTCGTCAAGCTGCCGTCGCTGTATAATCTCATTATGGGGAAAACTTGGTTGCACACCATGCAGGCCGTGCCGAGTACGTATCATCAGCTACTACGCTTCCCGACAGAATGCAGCATTGAGCAGATCTGTGGCTCCAAGAAATAAGCACAAGCATGTTACCTCCTCGCTGGAAAGACGCCAAAAGAGTTGCACGTAAATTCCATTGAGGTTCCGGATCGGGAGAGCCTCGATGATGTTGGGCGGCTCCCAAATGAAAAGGCCACGGAAGGCTTAGACCGAGTTGAAATCGACGGAAGACCAGACAAGTTTTTAATGGTCGGCGCCTCCCTGAATTAAGCCAACATACAGCAGCTGTAGACACCCCATTTTTGACCGACCTTAAGACTCAGACGTCATCGATTGAGCACTCGGTAATTGCGCATGTTGTGCTCGTTTCGAGGTTTTCGAGTTCTTGGCTGAGAGCCTCACCTCCGGACCTCGGGACTCTTTGTACTTTAAATCGGTCTGCGGACTAAGTCTTGTTTTCTCTTCCTGGAGGGAGGGAGAGGTCTTGTAGACCATCTCTCAGTGGTCGTAGACTACTTTTTGTTGTCGTAGGCCACTGTTCCCGTTTGGAGACTTGTTTCCGGTTTTCGGAGCCGTCGGCCATGCGCCTCGGTTCGGGACCGCTTAACATTTTCCGTTTGGCATGTTTTTTTGAACACACCTGGTTTCCTCTGTCTAGAGGGACACTGTGATCCGGGAGACCACTTTTGTGGTCATACGCCACTTTTTGTGCTCAACAGCCAGTTTTCAAGGCCCCCGGCCGCGCGTCTTGCCTCCCGAACTCTCGTTTTGCATCCGTGTTGGTTTGTTCTTGGCACGAACCTTGTTTTCCTTGTTTGGAAGGTGGTACAAGGGTGGGAGACCAACTTTCTCCTTGGAAACCACTTTTCTCCCTGCTAGCCGATTTCTGGTCGGGAAACTGGTTTTCTTGGTCTTTGGGCCACATTTTCTGGTTTCCCACCCCACCATTGGCTTGCTTTCAGTGTGGAGACCACCAATTACCCTGGCCGACCACTTTTTTTTTTGGGAAACCACTTTGGGTGGTCGGCCCCTTTCCCTTTTTTGTCAGACTGAATGGATGCCAGCTGTGCCAGCTGGAGGGCACAAACTGTATCCTCCATACACGTGTATGGAGGGATTGCATCCAAGTTTTAGCTTCTCCAAGAAGCTTGAATCTCTTGAACCCTTTGTTTTTCTATAAGAGAGGCTCTCCCTCTCCTTGAACCAGGTTCTGAATTTTGTTTAAGGCAAAAATACATATCTCTCTATATCTCTATATTTTGGCTCAAAGTGTGCATTGTTCTTGACCTATTGCACCACACCTCATAGCCATACACCTCCACCATTGATCTGAGGTTCTGGGAGCATATTTTCAGAGGTTGAAGAGTTGGTTTTTGGTCCCAAAACTTGCTGGTTTTGCTGAGCTTCAAGGGTAACTCCTTTTCCCTCTTTTTAAGCTCTATCTTGATCATTCTCTTAGCCATACTTGCATGCATATTTAGGCTTTGTTGTCAACTGAAAAAAGCTTCATATTTAAGTGTTTTTCATGTTTGTTTAAGGCTCTTTTGGTGTTGAGGGTCATCTACCCTCTTGCATGCTCTATTTAGCCTTGTTTTGTGCCATGCCATGAGACCTTTGTATTGATCTTTGCTTGGCCTTTTAGCCACTGAAATCCAGCAAATTTTCAGTGGTTGGCATGTGGTTTTGAGGGCCTAAATCAGAGAGGGGAGACTCTCTCTCTTTTGGCCTTGTTTGTTTGCATTTTTGGCCTTTCAAAGGAGCACATACTTTCATACTTCCAAGGCTTGGTTCAGGCCCTTTTTGGTGACTTTTGGGACCTTCCTAGACTCTTTCTATGGCTGGTTTGGTCACCTTGTTTTTGCCTCTTGCATGTGTAGAATAATCCCTTTCATGGCTTATCCAAGTAGCACCTCATTCTTGCATGTATTGGTCATGTCTCAGTGGGTTTTTGGCCATCATTTGGCATGCCATGATTCTATTTTTGGCTGGTTTGGTAGCCTCTCATATGCTTCATATGCTTGTAGTGTAAATCATGTTTACTAGCTTGAAATGCATGATGTTTTGGCCCTCTATTCTAGCATATTTTCGCCTTGATCCAAACTGATTTTGTTCATATTTTGGGCTGCCTTAGCTCTGTTTTAAGGCCTCTTAGTCGAATGATGCTTGCCATGCATGCTTGTAGTGTAATAG
Source organism: Camellia japonica (assembly GCA_030407325.1). Taxonomy (NCBI): domain Eukaryota; kingdom Viridiplantae; phylum Streptophyta; class Magnoliopsida; order Ericales; family Theaceae; genus Camellia; species Camellia japonica. The sequence continues at coordinate 44,421,055 of JAPPVO010000017.1, forward strand.
CCTTGCCTAGCTTTGAGTTTTTGAGGTGCCTTGCATGCTTAACTTGAGGTATTTGCATGTTTTGGCATTATGAGGAATGTTATTTTAGAGCTTATTTTTTGGCCATATTCTCATGTTTGTCACTCTTTCAATGTGCTTGGGAGTTGCATCATTATACCCCATTTGTGAGCCATTGCATGAGATTCATTTTTGTGCCTTTCAAGCCATCATCTTAGTTCACTTTTGCCCCTATTCTGGCCTGCATAGGGTCTGTTTGGAGTTGGTTTCGCCATTTGAGCATTGCCTTGCATGCCTATAGTGTAATACACTTCACTAGTTTCGGTGCTTGAGCCATTCAACATTGCATTCTGTGAGTTGTTTACATCATTTGAAGTCATTTTGTATGCCATTTCCGAGTTGGAACATGTGTCCTTGCACTCCATATTTCATCCTTTTCAATGCGTTTGGAAAGTTGTGTTTTATGCCTTAGGCTTGGGGCCATTGCATTGGGCATGTTTGCATGAGTTTCGGAGCCTTGTTTTCATCATCTGTTGCCACTGATTTGGGTGTGGCTGAGGCCCATCCATTTTGGTTTAAGTCCATTTTGTATCGAGTATACCATTGTAGTTCATAGCATTGAGTATGCCACGTTGTCGCATGATTGATCATTGCATTGTGCATGCCTTGTTCATCTCATTGTGTATGTTAGTTCCACATGCATTGTGTATGCTAGTGTCATGAGCGTTGTGCATGACATGTAGCTTATAGCATTGTGTACGCTAGTTGCATGTCTGCATGTTATCCCTTGCATGTTTGCATCACTTAGTTGCATTGCATTAGGATTGCATGCTAGAGTTGCGTTTGTGCATGCCATGTTTGTTACATTGTGTTTGGGATAAGAGTTAGTCCGAACACGGGAAACGAGGGATGTCTCGTACTCAAAGTGACGAAACATCCCTCGATTCCCAGTCGCTGACATTCTTGACTACCCATGATGGAGTTGTTGGCTTCAGGTGCTTGTATGTGCATTCATTTCACATTGAGTCGTGCAATTCAGCTCCTCGGCCATCATGCATCGAAATGCGTAATTGGTGGCCTGAGGGTCGAGGACTACACTCCCTTGAGCTTATGCAATGATGGGGAGAGTGGTCGTGCACACATGTGTTGCAAATACTTTGCCGTGCCTCTCTCTTTCCCTTTGTTGCAGAAAACCAGAAACCGAGAGAGGAAACTGGTTGGCCAACCAGATTTACTGGCAGGCCGACCACTTTTTTTGGTTTCCACCGCAAAAGGTGGTCGGTAGTTGGTCTCCCATGCCTATAAGCTGGTCGGCAGCCTTCCCACAGATTCCTAGGGTGGAGTTTCATCTCTCTGGAGCTTTGTGCAAGTTTTTTAGATCAATTGGAAACAAAGGCGCGTTGGGCGTCGCGAGGGATTTCCGAACAAGGCAATTCAAGCATGCATGCATCCTTTGTCATTCAAAGCAGAGCCGAGGCAGCCCACTTCACATAGTTTGCATGCTTATTATAATTGCTAATTTAGTTGATTTGTTAACTAGTTAGTGTTGTGTGATAATTAGCTGTAGCTGTTATTCATTTTGTTGTGTAATAACTAGTTTACTTAGAATAGTTGGTTAATTAGTTGGTTCTGTATTATTTATTCGGACCCTCCGTCCAGAGGGCAAATTTTGTAATAAGTGTGCGTGTGTGTGATGCATGTCATCCAACCCCCATTTCTTTCTCCCTTTTATTTACCAGCTTACGATGGCTAGTTTTAGGGCATGTTTCAATTAGCATCCTTATGCTCGCATGTTTGTATCCATTCATCTGTCTTGCATGCACCGGGCTCGGCGCATCATACTAGCTGCATCGTATTTCAATTCCAAGTTGAATGCGTGTTATCTGTTGCATCTCATATGCCATCTTAGAATAGCCGAGCCTATCTTAGTTGCATTTTGCATGTGTTGCATTAGCCATCTTAAACATGAACTAGGATCATGCATTGATTTCTAACATAGCTTTTGTTTTGGCTCGGAGTACTCGGTAAGTGTTTATGCTTTAGCATCCTTGCATGTGTTGAGTAACTGCCATGATAGCATGCTTACCATAAGGCTATTTGCTTATGTGATATAACTGCCTGATTGCCTTTGGGTGAAGGTTGGATTACTTGAATTGGAACAATTCATTGATTGCGAGTTTTAAGCCCACTTGAGAGTAGCAAACCACCATATTTTTTTAAGTCCACTTGAGGGTGGCAAAATCCGCATTTTAGCCTACTTGCGAGTAGCAAACCGCTTTAAAAACACAAACATGAGATGTTTTGTTCCAACTCAGGCGATCCAGTCTATACTTGTATGTTGTGTGCATCACATAGTAATTCTAGGCTAATAAACTGGAATAAGAGCACATGTGTTTTCAAAAACAAGATATCATGCTTAGTAGTGGCCGATCTTTGATTGGGCGAGCGGGGGTGCTCATGAAATGACCTTCCCCACTTGTACCCAAGTTCCCGAACCAAGGCAACTTTGGTGATGACGGACACGTGGCCTTAGGCACGAGTCAGGGTTTCCTAAATTTCCCCAAAATAAAATATTTAGGTGGCGACTTTGTATCTGGCAAAGCAGTCCATGTTTGGCACTTTTTTTCTAAAAATTAGTTTTTCAAAACGATTTGCCGGATTTGGACTCTTTGGTGATTTATCAATCTCGCATTGCACTTTGCAAGATCAGATTAAGAACTGCGACATTGAGTCCGAACTGTAGTGAGCCCAATGAACAAAACGGGATTTTTCCCGGGACGTTCGGGCGCGTCTACAGTTTCTGGCGACTTTGCTGGGGAGTTAGAGAACTTGACTCGAACTTATGATATCTTGTTTTGATTACACTTATGTGTTTCTTTGCATTGCATGTGCATTGGTGCGCCTAGGACACAGTGTTTTCCGTCTGCTATTCCTGAACGGTTTGCCGAAGGCTCGCTTTGAGAAGCGTGCCATAAGGCTGACTGGTTACGGGCTCTGCCACGATGGGAACACAAACCCCGATTTTTACCGGGGTGCCCTTTTGACCATTCGACCTAGTGGATATTCGGAATCCATAGTGACCATCCCAAACTAGGATAGGTTGTTTACCTGATTATAGTTTTTGAAACCGCTGTGTGCGTAGTGAAACCCTAGCTCCTAACAAAATAGGACAGGGAAACCCTACCCCTCCATAGGGGTGTTTTGGCTCTCATTTGCTTGCTATGTGCTGTCAAGGAGTGTGTCTCTACAGGTTGCACGTATCAGTTTTTAAGTCTGGGTATCAGGCCTAAGGGCATCAGTATTTGAGAATCAGTTATATTTCCGGGTATCAAATTCAGTTTTGGGGCAGTAATTTGGGGAACAGTGATCAGTGGTTGAATACAGTTATTCAGCTATGTTTATGTCTGTTCTGGTGAAATTGGGCTGAGATGCTGTCTGTTTCTCTTTCAGTTCAGAGATTCGGTTAAGAGCAACCAGTGTTCTCCTTTGCTGAGGCAAGGCAGAGAAAGGCCAATCAAGGCTCACTGGTTCATCTGATCCGTCAGTCACCGGTCATATCCCCTCCGTTCAGTTAAGCAGACTCGCGATGACACAGAATTCAGAAGAAATTGTGGTCATGACAGCAGCATTAAACCAGGGAATCGCCATGTAGGGTGAGACCGATGTTGAAATAGAACATCCGCCCAGGTCACCTGCCGCACACACCGATCTGGGAACCCCAACCATTTCAAACCCGTGAGCCCATCACTTTCGAGCTTATGGGAATGATCGGCGATCTTCAAAGATCTATAGCTAATCTAGCCTTCGGAATGTCAGCTCCACCATCGACCATGTCACATGTTGGGAATTTCATGCCAGAGGAGCCCCTGCTACTGGGGCGAATCATAATTGAACTCAGTCAACCTGAACCCATCCTAAGTATAGGCAATGACATGCCAACAACAACCAGGCTTCGCACTGAGGTGGCAACCCACACCTTCGACCAAGCTGAGGCTAGTGGAAAGAACAAGGCGAAGGAAGACACTGATCCCTATGAACAACTTCTGTAGGCTATTGAGGCTTTGAAAGTCGGGGGACTAAATAAGCAATAGGTACTCGCAGTTGCTACAAAAACTGTGGATGACACCTTCCCTACTCAGACTGAGGCCATTTCAAGCCAAGGGGAAAATTGGGAGAAGGACCATCGTACCAGAACTGCTTCTTCCAACCCTAATTTTGCATCCGGGAAAAATCAGCAGACTAAGCCAGTGCCTGCCGACCCTTTTGCTAGTGTGCCCAACAAAAATCCACAAACCTCGAAGTATCTACCCCGAGGTCGCAGGGTCTTCCATGCCCTCTAAATGCCTTTCTCTAAGGCTCTTCAAATCCTTGTTGAGAAAGGCCACCTCAAACCTCTTGAGCCTCGCCCCCTCCCGAATCCCCTTCCAGCTAAGCATGATGGTACCCAGTACTGTGCATACCATCAACAAACCGGTCACAGCACCGACAATTGCTTTCGTCTTCACCACGAAGTGCAAGATTTGATCGATGACGAGGTTATCATCCCACCAAGCTCAGCAAACTCTATCATCACTGGATCACTGGACTTGGGGGATAGTACGAGTATGTGATCAGGGGATGAACCACCTGCGGGTGACATTCAGTTTACTCCAAATGTTGCGTATGGCACGCACTGTTTTGAGCATTTGCGAATACTGTTTATTTTATGTTCTGGCTTGGGCATTGAGTCAATTCTTTTGTGTTGTTTTGAGTTTGTCTTTCTACTTTAAGTCAGTCTTTTGTTTGGGGTCTGTCTTATTGCATCGAGTCAGTCCTGTTGTATAGGAGTCGGGTGATTCCGGGGATGTTACCTCAGGCATCATTATTCTATTTTGTGTTTGTCCTTTTGTTTTCTTTTGGGTCTGTTTCTGCTGTGGAGCCAGTTACACCGGAAGATCTGAATGAAACAGCTGTGGTTTTCATGATTCTATGTTTGTTTCTGCTTTGAGCCTGTTGTGCCAGCAACTTTATAGAATGAAATGGCAGTGCATTCCACCTGCTCTTCTATGCCTTGAAATCATTGCATTGGCCTAAGTTTTTCAAAACTTTTTCTAACATTGTGATGAAAACAAAGAGGAAGGAATTCCTTGGGTTTTGCAAAATTTGATCAATTGAGAGAAAGAGAGGCATGCTAAGCCCTTAATGAATGAAATCATGTTTGTTAACATGAGTACTGAGAAGGATCCTGGCTTGATCCAGATTGGTCCTACATTGTCTTCAGCGCGAGCGATTAGTCGCTTTCTTAAAAGATTTCGAAAAAATGTTTTGCGCGGTCCTGCGAAGACCTGCGTGGAATCACTCTTGAGATTGTGCAGCCCAAGATCGCTCTCAGCCTCGAGACTCGCCCCCTTTTGCTCTCAAACCTTGAACCTTAATTCAGAATGTTCAACGGTCAACCACAGTGTGAGGCCTGTGTGGCCAGATCAGAAGTAGCCCGTAAATTAGCAGCAAGGAAGGTCAGATCAAAAAGATCAGATGTCATTAAAGGAAGCTTGCGAAGCCAGATCAGCAGCACCCCTCGAATTAGGGGCACCAAAAATGCCAGATGCGCTCGAAGAGCCAAAAATCGGGATGCTTCTCAAAACTAATGAAGATTGGCAAGAAGGCCAAATCCCAGAAGGGAGGAAAGAAGAAAGTATCGCTGAAGGACAACTGAGTTCCTATCCACAACACTACGGGCAAATTTAGCCCCCATTGGATGGACTCCTACATCATTAGCGAACAGCAGCCATTTTCCTAGATTCAGATGGCTTCGAGATCCCAAACCATTCAACATGGGCATGTTACAACTTTTACCCTTGAGAGGCTCGCTGGGCCGAAAACCCGGAAGGGCGACCCAGGCAAAAGTTAGAGCAAGAAAAAGAACAAAAAGAACAAAAAACAAAAAACAAAAAAAAAAAAGAGAAAAAATGCAAAGAATGAAGAAAAGAAAAGAAGAAAAGAAATTAAAAAAAAGAAAAGAAAAGAAAAGAATGAAAAGAAAAGTAAAACAAAGCTCGCAAGGTTGAAAACCTAGAAAGGACGGCCTCGGCAAAAGTTAGAGCGCAAAAGGAGAGGTTAATACCCGAGTGTACCTTACCCCCGAACTACGTAAGGCTTGATTCCCATCTTTGGGATACGTAGGTAACTTCATTATGAAGTCCAGCCGTAAAACACTTCAAATTTGACTGTGTCCATGTGATGGTTCTAGTCATCTTTCTCTTCTCTGTATCCGAGAATTTGGTTGTAATTGTCACTGTGAGGACTGGTTGCCACGTGCTGCGGCGCTATTCAGACTAGGGGCAACTTTCCATTGCCGTGCAGTACTGCGGTGCTATTCAGACTAGAGGCAACTTTTAGTTGCCATGCAGTGCCGTTCAGACAAGGGGCAATTTTCCATTGTTTTGGATCTGAGGTTGTGCATCTCAAGAATAAACCCTGCGTCGGTCGAGCAGTGGCCATTTGCAAAAATAGTTTTTGAGAATTTTTAATGAGGTTGACTAATTCTCTCAAAAATTATTCCATTTTTCTAAAACTGGACCATTTCTTGGACCCAAAAAAGGAAATTTTCAGTGCTCCTCACCTGACTTGCATGATTTCAAATCAGAAAATTGAACAAGCGTGTTAATCTAACTCTCATTTTGATTAAAATTGTTTTAGTCGAAAGCCAAAACAAAAATTGGTCAAAATGATGAACTAGGGGCACATTTGAGTCAGGTGTTATGTCTTTCCCCCATTGTCAACATGCTTGCTGGAAAGGGCACTCTACTCACCACAAAGCACACAACAAGAGCTAACAACAAAGGGCTGAAAGCTCTCTCATCCTCCGAGCAGCGAGGTGTCAAGCCGAGTGTGAAGCACGAACCGGAATGGATCAAGATACCCCACTCCTTCATCCGGGGCATCGACTAGACGTCACCGGAGGAAATACCCGCGAGCTGAATATGCGGAGCATAAGCCCGCAACTTCCTATTTATCTATCAACCACCCAGGGGAGGAATGAAAAAAAGAAGAGAGATTGAAGAATAGAGAGATGTGCGTTGAGAGAAAAAGTGAGGAAAAAGGGCTTTTTCAGAAAAACAGAGCCTGTGGGCCAAGTGATGTGAGGATCACAAATGAGAAAGGGTGGAAAACAATACCCGGAGAAACTAGCTCCTCATGATCTGAGAGGTCTCTCGTCTTTGTAATACGTCTGAGTGTCGTGATGGTTGTGTTGTTTTTCTCGATTCTTGTTTTGAGCCATTTCGAGTGTTACTCGATGTGTTTTAGGTTGTTTACCATTTGTTTTTCTTTGATGAATCGTTTTGACTGCGGTCAGTTGTAGGCTCAATACCCGGTTGAGAACCCCTTTCTCATTTCAATTTCAAAAATAAATCATTTTGTGCTCAGAGTGTTGTGCCATTCTCCACATTTGTGCAAAACAAGAATTCGTTCTTTCATAAATCGTAGGGTCCAACCCAGGTCATGTCAGAACAAGTGAAACCAGGACCTATCTGAAGCTATGGGTTCCGGATTGCGAAGCAAAGGAAAATAAGGAAAATTCGGAGCATCTGAGTGTGTTTCGACTTCTGCAAGTTCCCTCTTTACATCCCGTGTGTTCAAAATGAACAGAATACTGTGTTATGAGCTGTGTGTTTAGAATGAGCAGTGTTCAGAATGGGCTGTATGTTCAGAATAAGCTGTGAGCAGAACAACTTGAATGTTGTGTGCAGTATACAAAATGTACAGAGAATACAGAATGTTGAGTGCAGAGAGCTGAGTGCAGAATATACATAAAATGCAGAATGCTGAGTGCAGAATGTAGAATACAGAATGTAATGTGTGCCGTGTGCAGTGTACAGATAATCGAAAGCAGAACTGTAAATCAAGTGGGTAGAATGTACCTCCCAGGCTCGCTAGTAGCCCCGAACTATGGCCCCCCGCTCACGGGAGGTCGCACTTATCCAGTAGTAAACGGTAGCAAGGGTAGCACCACCCCAATCAAAGAGTTGGACCCGTGATAGGTCCACCAGAGCACTGAACAGATAAAGCCCAACTGTGTTCCCCCTGTCGGAGAACAGTGTGGTCCCGAAGAGGAACATCAAAAATCCCCGAGCATACTGATGTATGGCCTCAATGGTCTGGAGCGTAGTCCTCCTGTACTGCTCGGAGAACCAGATGTACCTGACCGTGCCTAATGATCTGTCGATCGGCGGACGGGCTTCGAGCAAATAAATCCAAGCGGCCTCTCACTCGCCCATATCTGCATCATATGGGATCGGCCGACCTCCTACGTCAAGGCCCGTCAGCATGGAAAAATCAAATGGGGTCATCGTCATATCTCCGGTAGCCGAAAAATGGAAGGAGTTGGCAGTGTCCCACCATCTCTCTACAAGTGCACCAAGGTGGGTCCTGCTCACTGGATGACGTGACAATCCCGTACAGAATGGGCCAAACCCTGCCTCGTCCACAATGTGTCGGACAGTATCCGGGAGCTCCACGTACCACTCCCTCGCAAGGATAGATCCACAACCCCGTGTGAAACGGGAAGACACCTGCATTCAGAATGAATAGATGTATTCAGTTCAAATGAAAATGTATGAGCTGCGTGTTCAGAATCAAATGCATGGGCTGCGTGCAGAGGAAAATGTATGAGCTGCGTGTTCAGAATCAATGTTTGGGCTACGTGCAGATGAAAATTTTTTAGCTGCGTGTTCAAAATTTCAAAATCTCAAAAGATGTGAGCTGCGTGTTCACCAATTTTTGAGCTGTGTGTTCAAAATTTCAAAAGATGTGAGCTACGTGTTCACCCAAAATTTGAGCTGCGTGTTCAAAATTTCAAAAATTTGAGCTGTGTGTTCAAAATTTCAAAAGATGTGAGCTGCGTGTTCACCAATTCTTGAGCTGTGTGTTCAAAATTTCAAAAGATGTGAGCTGCATGTTCACCAAAAATTTGAGCTGCGTGTTCAAAATTTCAAAAAATTGAGCTATGTGTTCAAAATTTCAAAAGATGTGAGCTGCGTGTTCACCAATTCTTGAGTTGCGTGTTCAAAATTTCAAAAGATGTGAGCTACGTGTTCACCCAAAATTTGAGATGCGTGTTCAAAATTTCAAAAATTTGAGCTGTGTGTTCAAAATTTCATAAGATGTGAGCTGTGTGTTCAAAATTTATAAGATGTGAGCTGCGTGTTCACCAATTCTTGAGCTGCATGTTCAAAATTTCAAAAGATGTGAGCTGCGTGTTCACCCAAAATTTGAGCTGCGTGTTCAAAATTTCAAAAATTTGAGCTATGTGTTCAGAATTTCAAAAGATGTGAGCTGCGTGTTCACCAATTCTTGAGCTGCGTGTTCAAAATTTCAAAAGATGTGAGATGCGTGTTCACCAAAATTTGAGCTGCGTGTTCAAAATTTCAAAAGTTTGAGCTGCGTGCTCAAATTTCAAAGATGTGAGCTGCGTGTTCACCACAAAAGTTTGCGCTGCGTGTTCAAATTTCAAAAATGTGAGCTGCGTGTTCACCACCAAAGTTTGAGTTGTGTGTTCAAATTTCAAAAATGTGAGCTACTTGTTCACAACAAAAGTTTGAGCTGTGTGTTCAAAATGCAAAAGTGTACTGTGTTATGAGCTGTGTGCCGATCAAAACAAAATGCTGTGTTATGGACCGTGTGTTCAGATTGAGCAATGTTGTCAGCCGTGTGCAAATTAAAAGAATGATGTCTTTTGAGCTGTGTGTTCAGAATGAGTAGCGTTATAAGCCATGTGCAAATTAAAAGAATGCTGTGTTATGATTGAGCACTGTTGTAAGCCGTGTGCAAATTAAAAGAATGCTGTGTTATGGACCGTGTGTTCAGATTTAGCAGTGTTGTGAGCCATGTACAAATTAGCAGAATACTGTGTTATGAACTGCGTGTTCGGATTGAATAGTGTGCTACGTTATGTGCTGTGTGCCAATAAGACCGAATACTGTATTATGAACTGCGTGTTCGGATTGAACAGTGTGCTATGTGATGAGCTGTATGCCCGAAAATGAGCTGTGTGCCCAAAAAGTGAGCTGCGTGCCCAAAGAATGAGCTGTGTGCTCGGAAAGTGAGCTGCATGCCCAGAAAATGAGTTGTGTGCCCGAAAAGTGAGCTGCGTGCCCAAAGAAAATGAGCCATGTGCCCGAAAAGTGAGCTGCGTGCCCAAAGAATGAGCTGTGTGCCTAAAAAGTGAGCTGTGTGCCCCAAGAATGAGCTGCGTGCTTGAAAATGTGCTGTGTGCCCCAAATAAACTGTGTGGTCAAGACAAACCATGTGTTCAGAGTGAGCTGTGTGCCAATTAACAAAATATTGTGATGTGAGCTATGTGCCAAGTCAGCATCATATCCTAAATAAGCTGCGTGCCAAATCAGTATTGTGCTATGTGCGAGCCGTATGCCAGGATGAGCAGAAGTACTGTGCATATGAATGTGTTCAGAACGAGCAGATATAATACATAGCAAAAGCATGAAGTGTGCAAGAAATGCAAAATGCATCGTTATGCACACCTTTCTGGCACTGTTATGCACATTTTCAGCGCATTGTTATGCACACTACTAGTCGCATTATAACGCACGTCTACCTTGCATTTTTGTGCACCTTACTTACATTGTGCATGCATTTTATCACGCTATTTCACGCATCACACTGTCGTGTGCAGTCTACACTCGCACTTTCTTGCGCATCGCACTATTTTGTGCAGTTTATACTCGCGCTACCTTGCGCACCACACCTTACCTGCATCGCACTGTCTTGTGCACATTGTATTTTTGTATCATTCGCACTGCCTTGTGCATTTTCCTGGTCTGGGAGACCTTAAATCCTCTGGTCTAGGAGACCTTAAATCCTGCATCCCCCCGGCACTGTTTTGTGCACCCTCTGGTCTAGGAGACCTTAAATCCTCTAAAGGTGCAATCCCTTTGGTGTTTGTCGTGCCCGAACGACTTCCGGTGGTCTGGTATAGCCAACTGCCTATGTTTGTGGTGAGTTCCTAGGAGACCAACTAAGACGGTGGAAACTAGAGTTCGAATGGCTCATGCCTAGAACGCAAAGGTTCGGGATTTCCGAGACTAAAGTCTTGTTTAAATACCCAGGGGTATATCCTCAGCTTGAAATCTGTATGGCAGCCCCATAGATTGAGATAGCATGTGCATGCGTCTCAATTCTGGATACTGAACCAACCTAGTCTATCACCCTGTTGGAGAATAGGGAAAGCTGCGACCATAGTCAGGGAGAAAAGTAGTACCTGCGGTTCAACCAAGAAGAAGGGGAAGGTCCCCAGCAGCATGAGGTAGGTCATTGCCGGTTGCCCCTGTAAGGTACCTTCACTTCCTAACTACTACATCATCTAGTATGTCTATTGCATTACATATATAATATATCGCATGCATTCACTGCATATCCATTGTATCGCCTGCATCATTTCTATGTTAAGCTTAGTCTGGCATATGCCCATACTTTTCGCGTTAAAGCATGGTTATGTGATTATGTGTACGCGCCCACACCACTAAGGGAATTGTGGTTTGAGGGTGACGGCACCATTTCTATGTTAGACGTGGTTTGTTTTGTGTCTATGCCTTTTTTAGGCAAAATATGGTTTGGCCGCGCGCCTTATTCACTTCATCCATTGCATCCATTGCATCATATTTTAGTTTGTCGCATTCAGCATGTAGGATCACGATCTTTCCTCAGCAGATCATTTCTCACTTGTATCATACCACCCAATTACTTGTACTTTGTGGTCTCTCTGCGAAACACATAGTTTTGCATGTGCTCACACCCCTTTCACGTTGAAACACGGTTATGTTATGTGTAAGCATCCATGCTGGGCTGAGGATGTAGGCATTTAGCCTGTGTTAGGCGTCGTTCAACTCGTGCCCACCGCCTTTTTTATGTTAAAAGTAGTCTGATGTTGCATCTCCATCCCTTTATGATATTTGTGTGGTTTTGTACTGCTTATGGTTTGATCATCTCAAGTACATTGCATATCATTTGCATTGCTTAGTTACATTGTATATCATTTACACTGTTTTGTTATATAGTGCATTGCATCATTCATGCTATCTTGCGCACTTTATCTGCACTTATTAGTGCATTGCATCATTCGCGCTATCTTGCGCACTTCATCTGCACTTGTTAGTGCATTGCATTGTGTGGGGAAGTGGTTTGGAAATACTCTTCGAATCCTGGAAGACGCCAATGATCCTCAGCTAGTCACCTGCAAAGATACAAATACTCCGGTCGGGGGTGCCGGAATTAGCACTCCGACGGACAAGTTAGTTCTTCTACTCAAGAAAGCTTGTTCACTAAGTTTTTCAGAAGTGATTCTTACATACCTTTTCTAGTCCATTGGCACTATATTTATACTCGTTTCTTCTGATCCTCGGGGCTAGGGCCTACTTTTTCAATCATTATTTTTTCCAATATTCGGCTCTAGGGATCCTTCCCCATTCGGCCTATTTAAGCTATTCGGCCCTTGTCCTTGCGGGATATCTGCCGGCTAGCGTCTAGCTTCTAAAATATACCTCCTTTATCCTTGCCAATTATTCGGCTACCACAATTGCCCTCCGAACTCCCTGTTGACGGCAGTCAATCGGCGTGTTTGGTTCAGAATTTGAGGAGTTTAGCGTCAGGCGGCTTCGCGTGCCCCAATATATGTCAGGAGGCACGCGCCTTTTGCTCATCATCACGCTTGCCCGCTCTATTCATGTGTATCTCAGCATTTATTGCGATTTGAAACTTTGGTCCTTTCGGATTCATATTTCGTCGATTTTTTGAGACTTTTGGATCGCCAGTGCATATCCCTCCGTGACTCGCGTCTTCTGCAACTTCTTCCCGTCTTCCCTTGTCTCATCTGTTCTTCGTAAGTTTTTCTTATCCCTTCTTTGTAATCCTATTTTCTGTTTGCTATTTTAGCTTCGGCGAATATTTAGTTCTCTGCTAAGATGGCCAAACATTTGAAAGACCTCCTTTCTGAGGATCGCATCTCTGGTTTCCGGCAACATTTTTCTATTCCTGACGACGTCCATTTATCCCTTGTAACGAACAATGCTCTCGACATGGAGAGGGAAGATCAAAACACGATCGTATTCCCTCTTTTATCCATTGCGGAGGGCGGGGTTCGTTTCCCCCTACACCCACTCCTTAGGGCCGTTCTCCGCTATTGGGGTTTGATTCCTTCTCAACCCAATGTAAATTTCTTTCGACTCATCATGGGGGTTTTAGAGTTGAATCGACGCCTTAGGATTAACCTTGGGATTCTGGCCATTCGGCATTGTTACGCCTTAGCCAAATCCTCCGGTCGGCTGGGGCGATATTTTCTCAGGGCCAAAGATACTGACCATCACTTGGTGACTATGCTTGCCAGTTCTGGTAAACCGGGTTGACGACGTGATGGTCAACGTCCGAGGTAATTGGGAGTTCGCTGAAGGGGAGGATCGCCTGGACCCTGTTCCCAGACATTAGGGCGACCCAGGTTGCCACGCAATGTCTTGTTTGTTGGTCTATCTCTTATTCGGCTCTTTTCTCTAAACTGCTTTTCATCTTTTGTAGGTAATAGGTTGAAGAAACATTCTGACTTCGGTTGACGAGCGCGGTTCTTGGGGAAATCAAGACAGCACTCAGATATTTCGGCCGTCCAAACGTACAACAGCAAGGGAGAGCCGCCCATATTCTCCTTCGGTACGAACCCACTTACACTACTTTCTCGGCTGCAGATAACATTCCGATTCCAGTCGGCAATCAACAGCTCTCGGCCCTTATCTTCCCCAGCTTCAAAAACCTTAGGCAGATCGGTCTCGTAGCTTCTGATTCGGGGGAAGACGCCGAGCCGACCGTTGAGGTGGTTGCCGATCCGGCTGGGGGTTCTACTGAGAGAGTAGTAGAAGGCGACGAGGCCGTACGCTCGGCATTTGAAGCCACCGAGCCATCCGCCTCAGGACGAACAGATTTCTCTTCCGGGGATATTTTTTGCGAATTTGGGGGATCTTACCCGGCGATTTCTTTGAGGGTATGGCGAAGGAAAGCCTAACGCAGATGGCACGTAAAAGAAATGCGGAGCGGATGGCTATGCCGCCCGAAAGAAGGCTGAATGCGCCGCATCAGATCCCAGCTTTGATCAAGCCGTTCGTACCCGTTTCGGAGGGGACAGTGGTTGTTGCGTCCGATACGGAAAAAAGAGGGTGGAGAACAAGCCGATAGGGAACGGCCGATTCCGGAGCAAGGCCAAAAGCGCGGTGCCGAGGGGGAAGCGAGTTCAGAAGCTGGCCCTGGTAGCAAACGGCCTCGGCTTGAAGAACTGGACGTGGTCGCTCCGTTCGTTATTCAGCCAAAGATGAGGGATATATGCTCAGTATTTTATCGACGCTTCGAGCCTATCGAGGCATCCGGCCGTAGGCTCTGAGCTTAGGCAGCTTCGATTTTCTCTGGCCGGCATGACAACATTAAGCCTTGGTGCCGTCGCCTGACATCTATGGCCGTATGCCCTAATTGCTCGAAATTGGCACTCCGTTGAGTAGGAATCACACTTCTGTAGCGGACAACCGCTAACCTGCCCCTAAAAGTTTGGGCATGACCTAAGCAGAAACAGACAGAATAACCTATTCGGTATAACATTTGGGGGCCTGAGCGGAAGCATTAATTTAAAACGACATCTAGAAATATCCATTGAGCAACTATCAACAAGCCAGGACCATCTTAACATTGAACATAAAGTAACATGCACACAAAATGAGGTTACATAAACATTTACAACCCAGCCCAGGTCTTAGGCATACAAAACAATAAATACATATCCCTGACCAGCAATGTGGATACCAAAAATTACATATACAAAGTAAAGTGATGTCTAATACGTAAGGGTTTCCTCCAGTGCCTGGTTATCCTTAGGCTGACAAAAATGCATGAAGTGTGCGAAACGGCTCCTCAAGTTGGTTCCTACAGAATCAGACAAAATTACAGAATGAGACAAGCTCAGTGAATAGTAGTACATAATAATAAAATCACAATGTACAATGGTATGTACACAAAACAAAACAGAGATAACAGATTGGCCTCTTGGCCCAGATAGCCTATCGCACAGATAGCCTTTCGGCAACAGGTAGCCTTGCGGCGCACAACAGGTAGCCTTTCGGCACAACAGGTAGCCTTGCGGCAACAGGTAGCCTTTCGGCACAACAGGTAGCCTTTCGGCACAACAGGTAGCCTTGCGGCACAACAGGTAGCCTTCGGCACAACAGGTAGCCTTCGGCACAACAGGTAGCCTTGCGGCACAACAGGTAGCCTTCGGCACAACAGGTAGCCTTCGGCACAACAGGTAGCCTTCGGCACAACAGTATATAGATATGGTTCCACTTTTCAGTTTCCAGATCAATATAAGTACAATATGTCTTACAGAACAGATACATAAATATATGTAATGCACTATTACTCACAGTGTTGTGGGCGTCACTAGTTCCTTCTGGAGTGTGCCCTGCACACAATATAACTAATAAATTAGTATCCTTTCCTTTCGAATCCTTAACAGTCATTCCATATGCCAGTACAGTTTTATGGATACGAATATCACTATCATAAACTACTATCAGAAAAATATTCTAATAACACCAAAGAGTCAAACACGAAAAACTGAACAAAACATATTTTCTTGCTGGAACAGTCCTCCGCTCGAGCGTAACTTTGTCCGCTCGAGCGGACAGTGTAGTGCTACCAAAAATACTGGATGGTCGATTTTTACGCTCGAGCGTACATCTTCCCCGCTCGAGCGGACAGGGTAAATTTCAGAAAACTGCTGAGGTGTATTTTCCCGCTCGAGCGGCCCTGACCCCCGCTCGAGCGGACGTCGACCCAAATTCAGGGCAGCCCGATTTTCATCCCAAAATCATAATCAAAACCAATTTTTCATGAAATCAAGAGTTGAATTCATGCAATACATCCACTTAACAACACCAAAACATGAATCCAAGCTTAATCATGCCAATTTGAACCAAGTTAAAGGCTTCAACAACCAACACTTGCACAAACTTCATTCTAATTCCAAGCTCTTTAAACATATCACATAATCTCAACATATTGACATGGAATGATGCTATAGAGCAAGAATTAAAGTATAATTTCACCATCAAACTAAATCAAAATGGCAACATAACCAAGTAGTAAGAACCCTTAATAGATCAAACATAGATCCTTCTTGAATCAACCACAAACATGGCATAGGGTGCAACTCTTGAGTAGCTAAAACAAGAAATTTGAGTTACCTTTGAGTAAATCACACAATTTCAACAAGTTGATAAGCTTCCTTGGTGACCCACGAATTTTCCCCCAATTCTCTTCTCCTTCCTCTCCTATTTCCTCACCCAAAAGTGATCCACGTTTTTGATCTTTGGGGTCAAACAAAACTTAGAGATAAATATAATATAAGGCTCATATAAGACGAAACTGAATCGCTTTAGGGTGCCGAAATGAAAATTCTACAGAAAATCCCATTATAGCTTAAAAATCATGTAGATTCCAAATATCAAATCAATTTCTGCAAATTAAATCTCTAAGGTGCTCAATTTCCATTTTAAGTGATTCAAGTGTAACAGATAAGTTCTAACTCAACAGATAGAAACTCACATTTCTAAGTTCTATGCACTTTTACTATACTTTCACATAGATTTTCACAATAACATTCAACGACACAAAACAGAAGATTGAAAAGATAACAGAATCAGATACGAGGGTCGGGGTATTACACTCTCCCCCCCTTATTTAAGTTTGGTCCTCCAAACTTGTTTTACCTTAGGACGAAAACAGATACGGATATTGATTTTGCATTTCATCCTCTTTTTCCCAGTGCCTCAGTTCCGTAGTGCTCTTGCCACTCCACTTTACCATTGGAATTTCCCGGTTCCTTAACTGTTTACTTGACGGTCCAGAATTCGAAGCGGTTTTTCTTCATATGTTAGCTTGTCGGTTAGCTCAATCTGATGATAGTCAATAATATGGGATGGATCTGGAAGGTACTCTCGGAGCATAGAAACATGAAATACATTATGAACCTGACTCAAATGTGGCGGAAGGGCAACTCGGTAGCTACTGCCCAACTCTGTAAATCTGAAAGGGACCGACATATCGGGGTGTTAGCTTACCCTTCTTTCCAAATCTTGGGTGGCCTTTCATTGGGGTGACTTTCACAAAGACATGACTGTTCTCATCAAATTCAAATTCCTTCGTCGGTTATCTGCGTAACTCTTCTGCCTGCTTTGAGCAGTTTTCAGCCTTTCTCGAATAATCTTCACTTTCTCAGTAGTCAATTGAACAATCTCTGGCCCTAACAAAGGCCTATCTCCTACCTCAGCCCACACACTGGTGAGCGACACGGTCTCCCATACAGAGCTTCATAAGGTGCCATTTGAATACTCGAATGGTAACTATTATTATACGCGAATTCAATCAATGGTAGTAGATGCGTCTCCCAACTCTCTTGAAAATCCAGAACACACATTCGAAGCATATCTTCTAACGTCTGAATCGTCCTTTCGGACTGTCCATCGGTTTGAGGATGGAAAGCTGTACTGAACTTCAATTCTGTACCCATTGCATTCTGTAGACTCTGCCAAAACCGTGACACAAATTTTGGATCTCTGTCTGACACAATTGAAACCGGAACTCCGTGAAGTCTTACAATTTCATCTATATAGAGCAAAGCAAGTTTGTCGGCGTTGTATTGGGTCTTCACAGGCAAGAAATGGGCGGACTTAGTCAGTCGGTCAACAATGACCCATATCGAATTCATACCCCGAGGTGTCCGTGGCAATCCTACAACAAAATCCATTGTTAGATGTTCCCATTTCCATTCCGGAACTGGAAGGGGTTGTAACAACCCTGCGGGTTTCTGATGTTCTGCTTTAACTTGCTGGCACTGCAAACATTTAGATACAAACTCTGCAATTTCCCTCTTCATACTTGGCCACCAGAAATGTTGCTTCAAATCTCGGTACATTTTAGTACTCCCTGGATGTATTGAGATTCTCGAGGCATGTGCTTCTCCCATCAACTTCCGTTTAAGTTCTACCACATTAGGGACACACACTCGATTTTGAAATTTAAGCACGGAATCGGCCAAAGTAAATCCCAGTTTCGGTTTCGTCTCCATTTCACCACATATTTTCTTGAGGGCATCATCCTCCATTTGACGTAACTTGATCTCCTCCAGTAATGCCGGTTGAGCCATTATTGCTGCTATTGTTGCTCCCTGCCCAGGTAGTATTAGGTCAATCTCCATCTTATTCAGATCACCTATCAATTCTTTATTTTCTGTTAATAAACTCGCCAATGTTCCCACACTTTTCCGACTGAGTGCGTCTGCTACTGTGTTAGCTTTGCCGGGATGGTAGTGAAGCTGCAAATCGTAATCCTTAATAAGT
This sequence comes from Camellia japonica, assembly GCA_030407325.1. NCBI lineage: Eukaryota > Viridiplantae > Streptophyta > Magnoliopsida > Ericales > Theaceae > Camellia > Camellia japonica. The sequence continues at coordinate 44,439,471 of JAPPVO010000017.1, forward strand.
TCTAGCCACCGCCGTTGACGCATATTCAGCTCCTTTTGAGTGAAAAGGTATTTGAGACTTTTATGATCAGTGTAAATATCACAAGAAGTTCCATACAGATAATGCCGCCAAATCTTTAACGCAAAAACAACTGCTGCTAGTTCAAGATCATGCGTGGGATAACTTTTCTCATGGTTTAAGCTGCGAGAGGCATAGGCGATAACTCTTCCGTTCTGCATAAGCACAACCCAGTCCCTTATGAGAAGCGTCACTGTAAATTACAAATCCCTCGTTACCAGATGGTAATGCAAGAATCGGGCTGTAGTTAACTTGTTTTTAATTCCCGGAAAGCAATTCCTCAGTTCAGTCCATTCAAATGCAATGCCCTTCTTCGTTAGCTGCGTAAGTGGTACAGCAATCTTAGAAAAGTCTTGGACAAATCTCGATAATAACCTGCTAGTCCCATAAAACTGCGCACTTCAGTTACATTAGTCGGGGTTGGCCAGTTTACAATTGCCTCAATCTTACTGGATCGACGGAAACTCCTTCTTTAGTTATGACATGTCCCAGAAATGCCACTTCGTGTAGCCAAAATTCACACTTCTTCAGTTTTGCGTACACTTCTTTTCTCGGAGGTTTGGAGGATTCGACGAAGATGATTTCATGAGCTTCTACATTCCCAGAATAAATAAGGATGTCGTCAATAAAGACTACTACAAACTCATCCAGATAAGGTTTGAAGACTCGGTTCATCAGATCCATAAATGCTGCTGGTGCGTTGTAACCCAAAGGGCATAACCAAAAATTCATAATGACCGTAGCGGGTTCGGAAGGCTGTCTTCTCAACATCTTCAGCTTTAACTTTCAATTGGTGATACCCGGACCGTAAATCAATCTTAGAAAACCTGCGCCCCTTGCAGCTGATCAAATAAATCGTCAATTCGCGGGGTAGAGGGTACTTATTTTTAATTGTTACTTTATTAAGCTCCCGGTAATCTATGCATAAACGAAGTGTCCCGTCTTTCTTCTTCACAAACAGGACTGGTGCACCCCAGGGAGAGACACTCGGACGAATAAATCCTTTATCCAATAAATCTTGAAGCTGAACCTTCAATTCCTTCATTTCAGCTAATGCCATCGATACGGAGTTTTAGAAATGGGTTGAGTTCCGGGTAACACATCAATTGTGAATTCAATTTCACGGTCCACTAACTCTCCCGGCAGTTCTTTTGGGAAGACATCCGGAAAGTCACAAACAACTGGAATCGCATAATATTTTCATTCTCTACTGGGCCTCCCAGAACACTACACAAATACCCCCGACATCCTTTTTGAACCAATTTGTAAGCCTTAGCTGCAGAGATCACATATGGTGGTGATGTCACTTCTTGACCCTGGAAAATAGTTTCTGACTGACCCGGAGGCGGAATTTAATTTGTTTCATTAGGCAGTCTATGGTAGCCCCGTATTCACCCAACCAATCCATCCCCAAAATAATATCAAATGAAGTCATGTCAAGTGGAACTAAATTAGCATATACACAGACATCTCCAATGAAATTTCACAAGTAGGATAGACAGAAGTACAGATCAAGGAAGTCCCCATAGGCGATGTAACACACAACACATAGGCTAATTCTACTTCAGGTTTATCTAAGTTCTTTGCAAATTGCTTTGACACAAAAGAGCAGGTAGAGCCAGAATCAAACAAAACATAAGCAGAGTGGCCATAAACTGTAAATGTACCTGACACCACTGTTGTTGCATTTTGACTATCTCCCGGAACCAACGCAAAGACCCTACCTTGCCTTGTGGTGTCCTTGTTATTATTTGGTTTGACAGTTGATTTGGCACTAGGAGTCGGTGTAGACCCAACTGAACTTGTGGCGGCCTTACTACCGGGTTGTTGATTCCTTTGTGGGCAGTCCCTAATCAAATGTCCTGTTTTTCCACACCGGAAACAAGCTCCAGTCAACCGATGACAAACCCCACGATGTTTCAACCCACATTCCAGACACACAGGAGTCGAATTCTGAGAAGGTACTGGTGAAGTTTCCTGAATTCTGCTTTTTTTGGTGAAGTGGTTGATCCCTTAGACCATTGAGTATTTTGCCTCTTCCCTTTCCATTCAGAAATCCGAGTCTGAGTAGCCAAATTTCCTTCTGCGATGACAGCCCGCTCCAAGACATCAACGTACGTCGGTAACTTCAACACATTGATCCGATCCTGAATGGCATTCCGCAATCCTCCCTCGAATTTCCGCGCCTTTTTGTACTCTGTGTCTACCATGTGAGGTGCAAACCGAGCTAGTTCTGCAAACTGGGCTTCATACTCAGCTACAGTTTTGTTTCCTTGTCTCAATGTTTCAAACTCAGTCACTTTCTTGTCTCGCATACTCTGAGGAAAATATTTGTCATAGAAAACACCAAGAACCTGTCCCAAGTCAACCCCGGATGCATTGTTCTGGTAAGCATCCACCACCTCCGTGCTTCCTCTTCAAGCGTGAAAGCAGCAAGCTGCACTTTCTGAACTTCAGTACAAGGGAAGACTTCGAATAATTTCTCTATCCCTAGCACCCATGCCTCCGCCTTCATTGGTTCAATCCCTCCTTTGAACGAAGGTGGTTTCATCTTTTTAAACTCCCGCGTAAGTGTGATGGTACGGTCCTCAGCGTGAATATCTTGCATTACAGGTGGGGGTAGGGGGGGTGGCTGAGGTTGTTGTTGCTGTTGCTGTTGTTGCGTAGAGTTTCAGCCATATCTCTCATCATTCTTTCCATCCTATCCAACCGTACCGAGGTAGCATCTTCTGGCTCATCAGCCCTTGTTCTCACCATAGTCTACAAAACAAATCATTATACCATACACAAAGGTGTACAAGAAAGTCAAATCGTTAGCATTAGGGTTAGCAGAAAGCATATCACGTTGCTATCATTCCTACCTTCCTGTATGATGCCTACTACACTAGACATCCTAACGCTCAATGGATCAGTGTGTGAGATAGCAACTCGTGCTCTGATACCACTTGTCACAACCGTAACCTGCCCCTAAAAGTTTGGGCATGACCTAAGCAGAAACGGACAGAATAACCTATTCGGTATAACATTTGGGGGCCTGAGCGGAAGCATTAAATTTAAAACGACATCTAGAAATATCCATTGAGCAACTATCAACAAGCCAGGACCATCTTAACATTGAACATAAAGTAACATGCACACAAAATGAGGTTACATAAACATTTACAATCCAGCCCAGGTCTTAGGCATACAAAACAATAAATACATATCCCTGACCAGCAATGTGGATACCAAAAATTACATATACAAAGTAAACTGGTCTAATACGTAAGGGTTTCCTCCAGTGCCTGGTTATCCTTAGGCTGACAAAAATGCATGAAGTGTGCTAGAACGGCTCCTCAAGCTGGTTCCTACAGAATCAGACAAAATTACAGAATGAGACAAGCTCAGTGAATAGTAGTAATAATAAAATCACAATGTACAGTAGTATGTACAAAATCAAATACGAGATAACAGATTGGCCTATTAGCCCAGATAGCCTTGCGGCACAGATAGCCTTTCGGCTCAGGTAGCCTTGCGGCACAACAGGTAGCCTTCGGCACAACAGGTAGCCTTGCGGCACAACAGGTAGCCTTTCGGCACAACAGGTAGCCTTCGGCACAACATATATAGATACGGTTCCACTTTTCGTTTCCAGATCATATAAGTACAATCATGTCTTACAGAACAAATACATAAATATATATGTAATGCACTATTACTCACAGTGTTGTGGCGGCGCACTAGTTCCTTCTGGAGTGTGCCCTGCACACAATATACTAATAAATTAGTATCCTTTCCTTTCGAATCCTTAACAGTCATTCCATATGCCATACAGTTTTATGGATACGATCACTATCATGGATAATATCACTATCATAAACTTATCAGAAAAATATTCTAATAACACCAAAGAGTCAAACACGAAAAACTGAACAAAACATATTTTCTTGCTGGAACAGTCCTCCGCTCGAGCGTAACTTTGTCCGCTCGAGCGGACAGTGTAGTGCTACCAAAAATACTGGATGGTCGATTTTTACGCTCGAGCGTACATCTTCCCCGCTCGAGCGGACAGGGTAAATTTCAGAAAACTGCTGAGAGGTGTATTTTCCCGCTCGAGCGGCCCTGACCCCCGCTCGAGCGGACGTCGACCCAAATTCAGGGCAGCCCGATTTTCATCCCAAAATCATAATCAAAACCAATTTTTCATGAAATCAAGAGTTGAATTCATGCAATACATCCACTTAACAACACCAAAACATGAATCCAAGCTTAATCATGCCAATTTGAACCAAGTTAAAGGCTTCAACAACCAACACTTGCACAAACTTCATTCTAATTCCAAGCTCTTTAAACATATCACATAATCTCAACATATTGACATGGAATGATGCTATAGAGCAAGAATTAAAGTATAATTTCACCATCAAACTAAATCAAAATGGCAACATAACCAAGTAGTAAGAACCCTTAATAGATCAAACATAGATCCTTCTTGAATCAACCACAAACATGGCATAGGGTGCAACTCTTGAGTAGCTAAAACAAGAAATTTGAGTTACCTTTGAGTAAATCACACAATTTCAACAAGTTGATAAGCTTCCTTGGTGACCCACGAATTTTCCCCCAATTCTCTTCTCCTTCCTCTCCTATTTCCTCACCCAAAAGTGATCCACGTTTTTGATCTTTGGGGTCAAACAAAACTTAGAGATAAATATAATATAAGGCTCATATAAGACGAAACTGAATCGCTTTAGGGTGCCGAAATGAAAATTCTACAGAAAATCCCATTATAGCTTAAAAATCATGTAGATTCCAAATATCAAATCAATTTCTGCAAATTAAATCTCTAAGGTGCTCAATTTCCATTTTAAGTGATTCAAGTGTAACAGATAAGTTCTAATTCAACAGATAGAAACTCACATTTCTAAGTTCCATGCACTTTTACTATACTTTCACATAGATTTTCACAATAGACATTCAAAGACACAAAACAGAAGATTGAAAAGATAACAAAATCAGATACGAGGGTCGGGGTATTACACCTTCATTTCGCTCTTGTTTGTTAAAAGCGTCTAATCATACCGAATTATTTTGCAGACGGTCGGAAGGATCACCGACTTGGGTCCGCCTACGTGATGCTCTCGGGAAATTGACCATTTGCAAACAGAGGTGCAGGGTCAGAAAAGTAGGGCCGAGTTCGAAATTATGAGAGCTGAAATGGAGAGCGCGAGAGCCGAAGCGGAGAAAGAGAGGGTTCGCGTCGCCGAACAGCTTCGTGTTGATGCTGAGGGTAGAGCAAACGCGAGCGAGGAATCGCTCAAACTTTCCAAGGAAGCACTTGCTGAAGCGGAAGCTCAGTTAGAGGAGCTTAAGGCGGCCCGCAAGAAAGCTGAATCGGAGGCCTTTGAAGCAGGGAGGGGCGCCGCTCTGACAGAATATGTTGAAGAAGTGTCCAAGTTTGAGAATCGCGGGTTCAAACATGGGTGGCTCAAAGCCCTTGCCGCCGCTGAGGTTACATTGGACTTGCCGATTCCTTATGAGCAGGTGGATGTGTGAGCCACTTGAATCCGATACCGACGAATAATCTGGGGGCCGTTTACTGAGCAGGCGTCTTTTTTTTTTGTTTTTGTTTTCTTCTTTTGGATAGTGCTTTGTTGGTTCAGGGTAGTTTTCATGTATAAATTGGTTAACATCTGCGCGCAATTTATTGATGAAAATTCCTTGTAATTTTGCTCTACCACCACACACTTGTATAAAAGAGTTCTGTGGTTTAATTTTAATGAAAGAGTTCTGTGTTTGTCAATGCATTTGGTAAAATGGGATTGCATATACTGTGGGGAAACCCTGATTTGTGAATCTGCCCTTGCCCCAGGGGGTTCATAAAAAGAATTCTAGCTCTGAGTCAACTTGTGAGCCGGCTGGGGTATTTGGTCCGAGTGATTTTATTTAGAACTCTTCTAACAAGCCGTACATAGAATATCGTTTATCCAAACTTTAGTTTCCTGCAGATTCAATACATATCCCATCAAAATCACCATTTGCAATTTCACTGCCTACTGATTCGGCCCTTAGATTGACGAATTTGGCCTTGCCCCAGGGGTTCATGATAAGAACTCTGGCTCTGAGGAATCAATTCGTGAGCCGGCTGGGTAGTTTGGACGAACACATTGATGAATCTGCCCTTGCCCCAGGGGGTTCATGATAAGAACTCTGGTTCTGAGGAATCAATTCGTTTATCCAAACTTTAGTTTCCTGCAGATTCAATACATATCCATCAAAATCACCATTTGCAATTTCACTGCCTACTGATCTTCGGCCCTTAGATTGACGAATCTGCCCTTGCCCCAGGGGGTTCATGATAAGAACTCTAGCTCTGAGGAATCAATTCGTGAGCCGGGGGGTAGTTTGGCCGAACACATTGATGAATCTGCCTTGCCCCAGGGGGTTCATGATAAGAACTCTGGTTCTGAGGAATCAATTCGTTCATCCAAACTTTAGTTTCCTGCAGATTCAATACATATCCCATCAAAATCACCATTTGCAATTTCACTGCCTACTGATCTTCGGCCCTTAGATTGACGAATCTGCCCTTGCCCCAGGGGTTCATGATAAGAACTCTGGCTCTGAGGAATCAATTCGTGAGACCGCTGGGGTAGTTTAGCCGAACAGATTGATGAATCTGCCCTTGCCCCAGGGGGTTCATGATAAGAACTCTGGCTGAGGAATCAATTCGTGAGCGGCTGGGGTACTTGGGCCGAATAGATTGTCTGCCGTCAACTTAGTCGGCGTCAGGCGATTGGGTTTCGCGATTAATGAACTTGCCTCGATCGTGCTGCCTCTGCGAGTGTTAAATGATCAAAGGTACAGCTTTTAAGAGTCTGGTAGGTAGCTGATTCAGACTCCTGAGAGAACATCTGTTGTGTGAATGTCGAACAAACTCTTCTTTAACAGCAAAGGGGAAGCCAAGACATTGGCTGAGCTTGGCGGTGATATGAATCGAAGTGAACACCGTGGTGCGCCCTTGCGTGCTGGGAGTAAGAATTCTATGGGTCGACAGAGGCGTCAATCTCCTCGACGTCGTAGTAGGTCGCCCAGACGGGATAGGCAGTCCCAGGGGAGAGATCGCCACACGCCCAAGTCGAAAGGAGATCAGCGCGAATCCGTGCCCATTAAGTTTTGCAGTATCTGTGAAGAATAAGCCCATGACGGAAGCAGACTCGATCGTTCGAGATCCAGACGTGGCGGTCGAGTTTGCTCGACAAATATTTCCTCCGGAAGTGCGGCAGTCAATGGTTGGTCGTCAAGACTACAAAGTATTTCGCGAGGGCATTCATGGGGCGGGATGAAAAGGGCTCTAACGGCTTACGAAGTCGGCATGCGATTGCGCGCCGCCCGTCGAGAGATGGAGAAAAAGGAAAAGCGTATCCGCAGTTTGGAGGCTCGCGTGGAGGCGGCTGAATGTGAGTTAAGAGAGATCAAAGCGGCTCGAGTACAACCAGCAGGGCAGGGGAGGTGAATCCAATCGTGGAAGAGAGGGTTACCAGTCGGCTTATAAGCGCTGCCATTGCCGATCGCGAAACGGCGAGCATGTTCGCATTGGAGTCCGCCAAGGGGAGGTCATATGAAAAGGTTTTCACGAAGGGCGCTTGGTTGGAATCCAAAGACAAAGGAGAAGCTTGCCGAAGAGGTTTGCCGATGTGAGAATCGTGGGTTCAGGCATGGTTGGATCAAGGCATCTCAAGTCGCCGAATCTCTTCGCTTGTCAGGCATCGATTTGGCGGCACCTCTCTACCACAGTAAGGATTTTCCGTTTTCTGCTTTCGAGGTTTGAGAAGAGTGAGGATGAGGGCGATGCCGTTTGACTTTAATTATTGTAAGGTTCGAACGCGTTGGCGAGTATGTAATTTCTTGGTTTTTTGAATAAAAGACGCTTTATTGAAAATATCAAATTGTCTCCCGCATTCGGCGTGTGCGTGTTTAATTTGGTTGCATAAATGTTTGGATAGACGTAATAGCTGTTTACTTTGAATAAAGCCATTGCGGCGTGTTGTTGAATTTTGAAGAAGCCGTGAGCCAGAGCTCGGAAGGGCTACGGCATTTTGACTTAGCTCGAATGCCAGATGTCTCGCCGATCGAGCTAGGTAATTTTTGCCCTTGCGCAGCCTATGCGGCGCATTTTAGCCAACCGTTGGGTTAACTAGGTCATGGAGAATGTTGACCGACGCCTGTCTCGTGGGGTTTAGTATTGATAAAATCGCTTCGGGATTTGGGCCTCGAGATTGTGGCCATTACTGAGAATAAAAGCGGCAGGCGCTCATGCAATCAAACAGCATCTATTGCGTGGGATGATCAAGCGTTCGCACCATCAAATGGTGATGATGGTTGCAGGAGCTCAAGTTCCGGCCGAACTTGGCGCTCAGACGGTTTGCGGCGGGGGATTCTCCGATGTGGGAGGTGGACCGCTGAAAGGAGAAACTGGAAACACGTCAGCCTTCAAGTCGTTGAAGCAGATCGCCCCGAAAGGAGACACAACGACCGCTGCCCCTAACCTCCCTTGTCTTGGATCTTGGCCTTGACATTGTCGATGGTGTCAGAGGCCCGGCGACATGTCGATTCGGGCGCGGTTAGATCGATGCGTGATTTGTCTTAGAAGTTAGAGATAGATATTGTAATGTTCGAACGCGGATTGCGTCTATATAACAACTATTTAATCAAATAAAAAGTGTTATTTCATATAGTTGAGTCTCACTCTGAAAATCTTTTGTTTAGCTATACCGGAAGAATGTTCTTGATTCCAACTTTTAATGGTTAAGTCATTTCGTATGGTTTAATAGTTTGCTATCGGAACGTTTGTGTAGCTTAAATATTTTGCTTAAAATTTTTCCTGTATTCAGGGGTCGGCCCTTGCCTTAGGCGGGATGCGAATTAAATCGGAATGGGTCGTACTCGTGGGCCGACTAAGGCACGCCTTGTCCGGCGAACCATATTGGTGATTCCGTCTTAATTAGTTAATTAAAACGGGCTCCGAGGTCGGAGACTTATTTGGCGCTCCGAATCCGGAGACTTATTCGGCCCTAAGGTGACATGCACCAAAGGGGGCTCCGAATCCGGAGACTTAAATTGGCCAATCGTGACATCCACGAAGGGCGCTCTGAATCCGAAGACTTATTCGGCCCTAAGGTGTCATGCACCAAAGGGGGCTCCGAATCCGGAGACTTAAATTGGCCAATCGCGACATCCACGAAGGGCGCTCCGAATCCGGAGACTTGTTCGGCCCTAAGGTGTCATGCACCAAAGGGGGCTCCGAATCCGGAGACTGAAATTGGCCAATCGTGACATCCACGAAGGGCGCTCCGAATCCGGAGGCTGAGGCCAAGTTCAACAAAGTTCTGTAGTACAAGATTTCCGAAGTGCTTCTGGATCTATGAGAATGCGTTCACGATGAACTGCCGTACGCGTAATTTGACGACCAAAGGATCGACGTGGCTGGCCACCGTTCCGACGAGGTCGGAGTCAGCGAACTTAATTGTCGGAGTTTCTCTGGGCCTGCCGTTGACATGTTATGTTTTGGGGAATTGGGTGCGATGGATTGTATGACGGTCGGGGATGCCGCAGACCGTAGATAATTTGTGGATCACACCAAGTGGAGGTGAATCCTGTCTCAAGGCTAATGCTTTGGTTGGCTTCCCCTTGCTCACATATTGCTGCACTCGACCATCTTGCACTAGTTCCTCCAGATGATCCTTTAGCGCATACACAGCTCTCGGTTTCGTGGCCATGATCTTTGTGGTATTCGCATCGTTGTTCCCTCCTCCGTGTGTAGGAGGCCCCACCATCTTCGTCGGCCACTTGAAAAATGGGAGGTGCTGGACTTTGGTCATTATTGCCGCGATCGGCTCTGTCAACTCCGTATACTCTTGTCGATTCGCCTTGAGCGTCTATGTCGACTTGTAGTTGTTCGTTCGTTCGTTGGGATCACTGATCGCTCGATCGGCGGGAGTCTCGCCTTTGTGTCTCGCTTGGTTCGTTGCCGGGGCTCAGGGCTCGGTGGCGGCACGGAGCTTATTGGTCGAGCGATTTCGGGGAGGGCCGTTTTGCTAGAGATTTGTCCGGCTTTTATCCTCAGGGCATCATCTTCGACTTTACAATATTCTTCAACTTTCTTCATCAGCGCCCAAACTGTTTGGGAGGCCTTCTGGTCAGGGAACTGCGCAGAGCGCTGTCAGGATGTAAACCCATTTTGAAGGCGGTGGGTGATGCCATGGAGTCGTTGCAAGCGTCGTCAACAAGATTGAAGCACTCCCAATATCATGCCGAGTACGCTCTGAGCGTCTCTCCCGACTGGATCTGCATTGCCCAGAGGGAGTCGGCCTGTTTCGGTTGTACCTCGTTGGTGATAAACTGGCCCTGAAGGATTTCTGCAGTTGTCGGAAGCTTTTAACCGAAGCTGGCTCCAACTTGTAATACCACCTGACGGCTAGTGGACCTAGGCTGCTAGGGAATATCGGCACATGAGGGCTTCATTGTTGCGTGTAGCGTCATGGCCTGTTTGTAATGACGGATATGATCGGTGGGGTCTGATTTTCCATCGTAAAGAGTGAACGACGGAGCTTTGAATTTCTTGGGCAGGGATGCCCTTGCGATCCGTCGAACGAAGGATCGTGTGCTGGTCTTCCTCATTTGAGCTGATTCTCCTGCGCTTGTTCCTATTTCGCAGATCCTTTTCGGAGGAGCTGGAGGTTTCGGACCGTTCCCTTGCGTTGAGCTCCGTGGATGATGAGTTGGAGTTGCTATCGGTACCCTTTTGGTCGGCGCCCGAGGTCTTTGCCTGTCTGCCCTCGGGGGGGGGTCGCTCTGGTTCCTCGCGCATGGCCTCTCTAGTTTTGCTACCTCCAGGGCCAAATCCTGACGGAAGTCGTTTGTTCTCAGCGATCATGTTCTCGAGCCTTTGTTCGTTCTGCTTTGCTTGTTCTATAATAGCCTGCATTGTTTCTTGCGCTGAAGGTTGTTGGCGAATCGAAGTTCAAGACGCGTGGCTGCGATGGTTTCTTTTCCGAGCATATTGGCTGGGGTGAGGTCGTCTATCTGTGTGTCTCGTCGGTGGCTATCGGGGGATCTCGGTCACGCCTTCCATGGATGTATTCGAGTATTCCCACAGACGGCGCCAGTTGTGGGGAAGTGGTTTGGAAATACTCTTCGAATCCTGGAGGACGCCAATGATCCTCAGCTAGTCACCAACAAAGATACAAATACTCCGGTCGGGGGTGCCGGAATTAGCACTCCGACGGACAAGTTATTCTTCTACTCAAGAAAGCTTGTTCACTAAGTTTTTCAGAAGTGATTCTTACATACCTTTTTCTAGTCCATTGCCACTATATTTATACTCGTTTCTTCTGATCCTCGGGGCCAGGGGCCTACTTTTTCATCATTTTTTTTCCAATATTCGGCTCTAGGGATCCTTCCCCATTCGGCTATTTAAGCTATTCGGTCCCTTGTCCTTGCGGGATATCTGCCGGCTAGCGTCTAGCTTCTAAATATACCTCCTTTATCCTTGCCAATTATTCGGCTACCCACACATTGCTATGAACGTCTCATCGCATTGTTATGCAACCCTTTTCGTATTGTTATGCGTCACGCTTAGGTCGCATTGTCATGCACCCGCACTTTGCTTGCGTTGTCACGCACTTTTCACTTGCATTGCCATGCGTGTCTCTAACGATATTGTACCTATTGAGTTTCTTTCTTTTATAGGCATGATATTGTATGTACGGTTCATTTGAAGCTGGTGCGACCAGACGAACCAGAAGGTATTATATTCTCCGTGTGAGACATAACGAGAATTGTATAATTCTTTTACATCCTTTCTGCATGTGATGTAGTTTGGTCAGTATTCGCTCGCTTAAACTGTCGCATTTACTGTGTATAATTGCTTCATTACAGCTTTCTTTGCATGATCATAAGTTATGCTCGGCTTTGTGCATGTCATTTGCATCTTGCCCCAGCTTGCGGGTACATCTCTTTATTATCTTGTCTGTTTGTCTAAGTCTTCGGCCATGTCAAAAATGGGTCGTCTCTGGGCTTTGACATTCACTCCCGTCACTTATGACTTTCGAGTTTTGTCAAAGAGGGGCAACTGTAGACACCCCATTTTTGACCAACCTTAAGACTCAGACGTCATCGATTGAGTGCCTGGTGATTGTGCATGTTGTGCTCGTTTCGAGGTTTCGGAGTTCTTGGCTGAGAGCCTCACCTCCGGACCTCGGGACTCTTTATACTTTGACTCGGTCTGCGGACTAAGTCTTGTTTTCTCTTCTCGGAGGGAGGGAGAGGTCTTGTAGACCATCTCTCAGTGGTCGTGGACTACTTTTCGTGGTCATAGGCCACTATTCCCGTTTGGAGACTAGTTTCCAGTTTTCGGAGCGGTCGGCCGTGCACCTCGGTTCGGGACCGCTTAACATTCTCCATTTGGCACTTTTTTTGAACACACCTTGTTTCCTCTGTCTAGAGGGACATTGTGATCCGGGAGACCACTTTTGTGGTCATACGCCACTTTTTGTGCTCAACAGCCAGTTTTCGAGGCCCCCGGCTGCGCGTCTTGCCTCCCGAACTCTCGTTTTGCATCCGTGTTGGTTCGTTCTTGGCACGAACCTTGTTTTCCTTGTTTGGAAGGTGGTACAGGGGTGGGAGACCAGCTTTCTCCTTGGAAACCACTTTTCTCCCTGCCAGCCGGTTTTCTGGTCGGGAAACTAGTTTTTTGGTCTTTGGGCCACATTTTCTGGTTTCCCACCCCACCATTGGCCTGCTTTCAATGTGGAGACCACCAATTACCCTGGCCGAGCACTCTTTTTTTTGTGAAACCACTTTGGGTGGTCGGCCGACCACTAAAAGTAGTAGGCCGACCACCTTTTCTGGTCGGCCTTTCCCCTTGTTTTGTCAGATTGAATGGATGCCAGTTGTGCCAACTAGAGGGCACAGACTGTATCCTCCATTATGGAGGGATTGCATCCAAGTTTTAGCTTCTCCAAGAAGCTTGAACCTCTTGAACCTTTTGTTTTTCTATAAGAGAGGCTCTCCCTCTCCTTGAACCAGGTTCTGAATTTTGTTTAAGGCAAAAATACATATCCCTCTCTATATCTCTATATTTTGGCTCAAAGTGTGCATTGTTCTTGACCTATTGCGCCACACCTCATAGCCATACACCTCCACCATTGATCTGAGGTTCTTGGAGGGTATTTTCAGAGGTTGAAGAGTTGGTTTTTGGTCCCAAAACTTGCTGGTTTTGCTGAGCCTCAAGGGTAACTCATTTTCCCTCTTTTTAAGCTCTATATTGATCATTCTCTTAGCCATACTTGCATGCATATTAGGCTTTGTTGTCAACTGAAAAAAGCTTCATATTTAAGTATTTTTCATGTTTGTTTAAGGCTCTTTTGGTGTTGAGGGTCATCTACCCTCTTGCATGCTCTATTTAGCCTTGTTTTGTGCCATGCCATGAGACCTTTGTGTTGATCTTTGCTTAGCCTTTTAGCCACTAAAATCCAGCAAATTTTCAGTGGTTGGCATGTGGTTTTGAGGGCCTAAATCAGAGAGGGGAGACCCTCTCTCTTTTGGCCTTGTTTGTTTGCATTTTTGGCCTTTCAAAGGAGCACATGCTTTCATACTTCCAAGGCTTGGTTTAGGCCCTTTTTGGTGACTTTTGGGACCTGCCTAGACTCTTTCTATGGCTGGTTTGGTCACCTTGTGTTTGCCTCTTGCATGTGTAGAATAATCCCTTTCATGACTTATCAAAGTAGCACCTCATTCTTGCATGTATTGGTCATGTCTCGGTGGGTTTTTGGCCATCATTTGGCATGCCATGATTCTGTTTTTGGCTGGTTTGGTAGCCTCTCATATGCTTCATATGCTTGTAGTGTAAATCATGTTTACTAGCTTGAAATGCATGATGTTTTGGCCCTCTATTCTAGCATATTTTGGCCTTGATCCAAACTGATTTTGTTCATATTTTGGGCTACCTTAGCTCTATTTTGAGGCCTCTTGGTCGAATGATGCTTGTCATGCATGCTTGTAGTGTAATAGCCTTGCCTAGCTTTGAGTTTTTGAGATCCCTTGCATGCTTAACTTGAGGTATTTGCATGTTTTGGCATTATGAGGAATGTTATTTCAGAGCTTATTTCTTGGCCATATTCTCATGTTTGTCACTCTTTCAATGTGCTTGAGAGTTGCATCATTATATCCCATTTGTGAGCCATTACATGAGCTTCATTTTTGTGCCTTTCAAGCCATCATCTTAGTTCACTTTTGCCCCTATTCTGGCCTGCATAGGGTCTGTTTAGAGTTGGTTTCGCCATTTGAGCATTGCCTTGCATGCCTATAGTGTAATACACTTCACTAGTTTCGGTGCTTGAGCCATTCAACATTGCATTGTGTGAGTTGTTTACATCATTTGGAGTCATTTTGTATGCCATTTCAGAGTTGGAACATGTGTCCTTGCACTCCATCTTTCCTGATTTTCAATGCGTTTGGAAAGTTGTGTTTTATGCCTTAGGCTTGGGGCCATTGCATTGGGCATGTTTGCATGAGTTTCGGAGCCTTGTTTTCATCATCTTTGGCCACTGATTTGGGTGTGGCAGAGGCCCATCCATTTTGGTTGAAGTCCATTTTGCATCGAGTATGCCATTGTAGTTCATAGCATTGAGTATGCCACGTTGTCGCATGATTGATCATTGCATTGTGTATGCCTTGTTCATCTCATTGTGTATATTAGTTCCATGTGCATTGTGTATGCTAGTGCCATGAGCATTGTGCATGCCATGTAGCTTATAGCATTGTGTACGCTAGTTGCATGCTTCCATGTTATCCCTTGCATGTTTGCATCACTTAGTTGCGTTGCATTAGGATTGTATGCTAGAGTTGCGTTTGTGCATGCCATGTTTGTTGCATTGTGTTTGGGATAGGGGTTAGTCCGAACACGGGAAATGAGGGACGTCTCGTACTCAAAGTGACGAAACGTGCCTCGATTCCCAGTCGCCGACATTCTTGACTAACCATGATGGAGTTGTTGGCTTTAGGTGCTTGTATGTGCATTCATTTCATATTAAGTCGTGCAATTTGGCTCCTCGGCCATCATGCATCGAAATGCGTGATTGGTGGCCTGAGGGTCGAGGACTACACTCCCTTGAGCTTATGCAATGATGGGGAGAGTGGTCGTGCACACGTGTTGCAAATACTTTGCTGTGCCTCTCTCTTTCCTTTGTTGCAGAAAACCAGAAACCAGGAGAGGAAACTGGTCGACCGACCAGATTTACTGGCAGGCTGACCACTTTTTTTGGTTTCCACCGCAAAAGGTGGTCGGTAGTTGGTCTCCCATGCCTATAAGCTGGTCGGCAGCCTTCCCACCGATTCCCAGGGTGGAGTTTCATCTCTCTGGAGCTTTGTGCAAGTTTCTGAGATCAATTGCAAACAAAGGCGAGTTGGGGCGTCGCGAGGGATTTCCGAACAAGGCAATTCAAGCATGCATGCATCCTTTGTCATTCAAAGCAGAGCCGAGGCAGCCCACTCACATAGTTTGCATGCTTATTTAATTGCTAATTTAGTTGATTTGTTAACTAGATAGTGTTGTGTGATAATTAGCTGTAGCTTGTTATTCATTTTGTTGTGTAATAACTAGTTTACTTAGAATAGTTGGTTAATTAGTTGGTTCTGTATTATTTATTCGGACCCTCCGTCGAGAAGGCAAATTTTATAATAAGTGTGCATGTGTGTGATGCATGTCTTCCAACCCCCATTTCTTTCTCCCTTTTATTTACCAACTTATGATGGCTAGTTTTAGAGCATGTTTCAATTAGCATCCTTATGCTTGCATGTTTGCATCCATTCATCTGTCTTGCATGCACCGGGCTCGGCGCATCTTACTAGCTGCATCGTATTTCAATTCCAAGTTGAATGTGTGTTATCTGTAGCATCTCATATGCAATCTTAGAATAGCCGAGCCTATCTTAGTTGCATTTTGCATGTGTTGCATTAGCCATCTTAAACATGAACTAGGATCATGCATTGATTTCTAACATAGCTTTTGTTTTGGCTCGGAGTACTCGGTAAGTGTTTATGCTTTAGCATCCTTGCATGTGTGTGAGTGACTGCCATGATAGCATGCTTACCATAAGGCTATTTGCTTATGTGATATAACTGCCTGATTGCCTCTGGGTGAAGGTTGGATTACTTGAATTGGAACAATTCATTGATTGCGAGTTTTAAGCCCACTTGAGAGTAGCAAATCACCATATTTTTTTAAGTCCACTTGAGGGTGGCAAAATCCGCATTTTAGCCTACTTGTGAGTAGCAAACCACTTTAAAAACACAAACATGAGATGTTTTGTTCCAACTTAGGCGATCCAGTCTATTCTTGTATGCTGTGCGCACCACATAGTAATTTTAGGCTAATAAACCGGAATAAAAGCGCATGTGTTTCCAAAAACAAGATATCATGCTTAGTAGTGGCCGATCTTTGATCGGGCGAGCGGGGGTGCTCGTGAAATGACCTTCCCCAATCGTACCCAAGTTCTCGAACCAAGGCAACTTTGGTGATGACGGACACGTGGCCTTAGGCACGAGTTAGGGTTTCCTAAATTTCCCCAAAATAAAATATTTAGGTGGCGACTCTGTATCTGGCAAAATAGTCCATGTTTGACACTTTTTCTAAAAATTAGTTTTTTAAAACGATTTGCCAGATTTGGACTCTTTGGTGATTTATCAATATCGCATTGCACTTTGCAAGATCAGATTAAGAACCGCGACATTGAGTCCGAACTGTAGTGAGCCCAATGAACAAAACGGGATTTTTCCCGGGACGTTCGGGTGCGTCTACAGCAGCTAATTTCTTTCTTGCTCAGCAACCTTGATGTCTTTGCATGAAATCCATACGAGATGCCAGGTATAGATCCGTCCGTTTTACAGCACCATTTGAATGTTGACCCTAAGTGCAAGCCGATCTTTCTGAAAAGCCGGGGGTCAGCCGCAGAGCACACTGCCGCCATTGTTGAGGAGGTTAACAGGCTGCTTCACGCCGGGGCAATCAAGGAAGTGACCTACCCTACATGGCTCTCTAATACAGTGGTGGTGAAGAAGAAAAATGGGACTTGGCGAGTATGCGTCGATTTTACCGACCTAAACAAAGCCTTCCCCAAGGATTGTTTTCCCCTACCCAGAATTGACTAACTTGTAGATGCGATGGCACGCCATCAACGCATAAGCTTCCTCGATGCTTACATAGGCTACCATCAAATCGCCATGCATCCAGAGGACCAAGACAGAACTGCATTCCTCACCCCAAGAGGAACCTACTGCTACAAGGTTATGCCCTTTGGGCTGAAGAATGCAGGGGCAACCTACCAAAGACTGGTCACTGCCATTTTCAAGGAGCAACTCGGCCACACTATGGAAGTGTACATTGACAATATGGTGGTCAAGTCCAAGGAAGAGCAGAATTATATAGCCGATCTGGAAGAGACATTCGGCATTCTACGTAAATATAGAATGAAGCTGAACGCTTCCAAATGTGTGTTCGGGATCGGCTCTGGCAAATTCTTGGGTTACATTGTCAACCACCGAGGAATCAAAGCCAACCCAAGGCAAATCATAGCAGTCCTAGAACTCGGCTCCCCTCGATCGGTCAAGGAAGTTCAGAAGTTAATGGGGATGGCCGCCATACTCAACAGGTTCATCAGTCGCTCCACGGACCGCTGCCGACAATTCTTTTATACACTACGGCAGGGCAAGGCTTTTAAATAATCCGTCGAGTGCGAAGCTGCTTTCAACAGCCTCAAGACCTACCTCCGATCAGTTCCACTCTTGAGAACACCCTCGGCCGGTGATCCGCTCATTTTGTATCTGCCAGTTTTCGACCGAGCCGTTAGCGCCATACTGATAAAGGAAGAATTGGGGGAACAGCGGCCAGTGTATTATGTAAGCAAGGAAATGGTTGACACCGAAACACGCTACCTTCCGTTGGAAAAACTCATTCTGGTCCTCGTCATGGCAGCGAGAAAGCTGATGCATTACTTTCAGGGGCATACCATCGGGGTACTAACGGACCACCCCCTCTACTCGGTACTCCGTAGTGCAGAAGCATCAGGGCGCGTTTCAAAGTGGGCTCTTGAACTCGGCCAGTACGATATTCAGTTTCTGCCTAGAACCTTTATCAAGGGACAGGTGCTTGCCGACTTTGTGGCTGAATTCACTGGGGGACTTGCCGACTTCACGTCCGATGAAATTCGACGTTAGCCGAGCTGGAGAATTTATGTTGGGGATATTTGCCAGTTGTACTGTGATGGATCATCCAATCAACGGGACAACGGAGCTGGAGTAGTAATCATGGCTCCCGACGGCGCAATAATTGAGCAGGCCGTCAAACTCGGCTTCGAAGCAACAAATAATGAGGCCGAATATGAAGCTCTTCTGGCCGGTTTGCGGAATGCACATCTTCTGGGTGCTCGCCGTTTGCTGGTATTTTGCGATTCAAAACTGGTGATCAATCAGCTAAAGGGGGAGTACGCGGCCAAAAATGACCGTATGGCGGCTTACATGAAATCGGCTAGCACCTTGCTAGCAAAATTTGACCATCATGAATTGAATCAGATAACACGTGATCAGAACACACAC
This sequence comes from Camellia japonica, assembly GCA_030407325.1. NCBI lineage: Eukaryota > Viridiplantae > Streptophyta > Magnoliopsida > Ericales > Theaceae > Camellia > Camellia japonica. The sequence continues at coordinate 44,458,161 of JAPPVO010000017.1, forward strand.
GTAGATGCCCTGGCTTGCCTAGCCACTGCCATTAACTCAGAGATTAAACGGACCATCGAAGTAGGTTTCATCCCGGAGTCGAGCAATGGCCTTTCGGAGAAAGTCCAGGTCAATGTCATAGAAGCTGGATCGAGTTGGATAGATCCCATTGCTGCATTCATGTCTTCCGAATAGCTCCCAGAGGACAAGAAAGAAGGGCACAAGCTGCGAAACAAAGCCCTACGGTAATACTTGGATCCGCAAGGACAACTTTACAAAAAAATCCCTTTCTGGTCCATATTTGGAATGTGTGCATCCAGACAAAGTCGAAGAGCTTCTGACTGAAATACATGAAGGCAGTTGTGGCGCCCATTCTGGCGGGCGCTCTTTGGCTCATCGAGCCGTGACTCAGGGGTATTATTGGCTGACAATGAGAGCCGGCGCCGAATGTTACGTGAAAAAGTGTGAACAGTGCCAGAAGCTCTCCCTTTTGACCCACCTGCCTGCTGAAGAGCTAAGCTCCATAACCAGTCCTTGGTCGTTTGCCCAATGGGGACTTGACATCGTCAGACCACTGCCTCGTGCCCCGGGTAACAAGCGGTTCTTGATTGTCCCGACAGATTATTTTACAAAATGGGTAGAGGTGGAGGCACTAACACGCATCCGAGATACCTACGTAAAGCGTTTTGTGTGGAGAATATCATAAAACGATTCGGCATTCCAAGAGCACTTATCTCAGACAACGGCACCTAGTTTGATTGTGGCGTCTACCGTGAATTGTGCAGCAAGTATGGTATCCGGCCTTACTTTTCCACGCCAACTTATCTGCAAAGCAACGGTCAGGCTGAAGCCTCTAACAAATCCATACTGGACGGCATCAAGAAAAGGTTGGAGAAAGCTAAGGGCAAATGGGTCGAAGAATTGCCGAGTCTGTTGTGGGCTCATCGAACTACGCCGAGGCGATCTGCTGGGGAAACATCGTTTGCTTTATGCTTTGGAACCCAAGCAATCATACCCTTGGAGATCGGCCTCCCAACCTTGAAATCGAAAGTTTTTGATACGGGTCAAAACGACATGATGTTGGCCTTGGATTTGATTCTGATTGAAGAACGAAGAGACCATGCCCTTGCATCCATGGCGCGGTATCAGCAACAGCTTGCAAAGTCATATAATCAACGTGTTCAGTTGCGCCGCTACACACCTGGAGAGTTGGTTCTGAAGAAAGTACTCCCAGCTGCCCGAAAACCGGCTGATGGAAAATTGGGTCCTAACTGGGATGGCCCTTATCAGGTCGATTTGATCGCGGGAGTAGGGGCATATCGGCTCAAAGACATGTCTGGAAGCAGTCTGCCACGACCTTGGAATTCAACGCGCTTATGCAAATTCTATCATTAAACCCGACCTGTGGGGAGTGATACTAGCTTTGAATAGCTCACCATGTACACATTCCACTTTTGTAATGCAAGGATTCCTGTTTACTTACTGCGAAATCTAGTTCAAAAGTGTTTCGAAAAAAGCTTCCGGATTTGGAGCGCCCTTCGTGGATATTACGATTGGCCAAATAAAGTCTCCGGATTCGGAGCCTCATCGGCGCATGATGCCTTTGGGCCGACAAAGCCTCCGGATTCGGAGCGCCCTTCATGGATATCACGATTGGCCAAATAAAGTCTCCGGATTCGAAGCCTCATCGGCGCATGACGCCTTTGGGCCGACAAAGCCTCCAGATTCGGAGCGCCCTTCGTGGATATCACGATTGGCCAAATAAAGTCTCTAGATTCGGAGCCTCATCGGCGCATGACGCCTTTGGGCCGACAAAGCCTCCGAATTCGGAGCGCCCTTTGTGGACATCACGATTGGCCAAATAGTCTCCGGATTCGGAGCCTCATCGGCGCTTGATGCCTTTGGGCCGAAAAAGCCTCCGGATTCGGAGCGCCCTTCGTGGACATCACGATTGGCCAAATAGTCTCCGGATTCGAAGCCTCATCGGCGCATGATGCCTTTGGGCCGAAAAAGCCTCCGGATTCGAAGCGCCGTTCATGGACATCACGATTGGCCAAATAAAGTCTCCAGATTCGGAGCCTCATCAGCGCATGACGCCTTTGGGCCGAAAAAGCCTTTGGATTCGGAGGGCCCTTCGTGGATATCTCGATTGGCCAGTCTCCGAATTCGGAGCCTCATCGGCGCATGATGCCTTTGGGCTGACAAAGCCTCCGAATTCGAAGCTAGGGCCGTGCGTAACGCGTGTGTGCCGAATAAATATTTAATGTGGAATGCTCTGTTAAGTTGAGCCGGCAAAACCATTTACACATTAAAGCATATAAACATTCGAAATGAAATGCTTAGTTAACTCGGGCTGGTCAATGTTTATTCAATCATTTAAAATACATTTATTCAAACATTCACACAATGAAAAACACATGATGCAAACACGTGTGTGCCGAATAAAAATTACAACGAAACACAAACATTTAAAATAAAACATTTTATTCAATCAGCCAATGATTACATAGTTTTGAACGCAATCTGCGTTTGAGCATTACAATGAGTATTTTTATCCGGCGTCACCCTCATCCTCACTCTGCTCGACTTCAAAGGCGGAAAAGGGAAAATGATTACGTTGGTATAGCGGCAATGCCAAATCAACGCCCGATGCTCGGAGAGCTTCCGCGGCTTGAAATGCCTTGATCCAACCGTGCTTAAATTCATGATTTTCACATCGGCAAACTTCTTCGGCGAGCTTTTCCCGTGTCTTCTCTACGGAAGCCTTTTTCATAAGTCCTCCCCTTCGCGGACTCTATCGCAAACATGCTCATCGTATCACAATCGGCAAGTGTAGTACTGATAAGCCACTGGGTCACCCTTTCTTCCACGACTGGGTTAGCCTGTCCGGTTAGTTGTGTCTGAGCGGCCTTGAGCTTCCTTAGCTCGTGCTCAGCCGCTTCCGCGCGAGCTTCCAAGCTTCGGATGCGTTCATCCTTCTTCTCTATTTCTCGTCTGGCAGCACGAAGGCACATGCCGATTTCGTAGGAGGTGTACAGCCCTTTATACACCCCATGAACGCCCTCTCGAAACACCTCGAAGTCAGGTCGACCAACCATCGATTGTTGTACTTTCGGCGAAAAAATATGTCGTGCGAATTCGACCGCCACGTTCGGGTCCCGGATGATGGAATCCGCCTCTGTCATCAGTCTGTTCCCAATGAAAACAGAAAAGCTCAATGGGCATGGTGGTCCGCTGGCCTCACTTCGCGAACGAGGAGAGCTCCCCCGCTGGCGCTTCTCCTTCCTTGGTGACCTGCTTCGTCGACGCGGAGAGTGGCGCCTCTCGTGCTCTGCAGGTGCCCTACCTCCCGTACGGGGAGGCTCTCCACCTCGATTCATCGATGAGTCCAGCTCCGCCAAAGTCCTGCCTTCTCCCTTACTATTAAAGAAAACTCTGGCTGACATTCACACTTTTCCGGCCACGAAAGACGAGCAGAATTGAGTCGCTTTATGAAACCTAGATGGAATTTCTCAACCCCTTTTTAATCACTCAGGAGTGCACCCCACTCCCGAGGCGACATCATCAATGCGCGCACTCCAGCGACCACCAATATTCAGCATTATTGAATCATTCCAATCTAGAAGTGATATTCGGCCTTTGGAGTTCATACATTGGCTGGGGCAAGGGCAGATTTATTAATCTGATTGGAAAAATACCTGAGCCCGATGCCGACCGATTTGTGTCATAGCCACTCTATAAACTAGTTCTATTCAGCCTTTGGAGTTCATACATTGGCTGGGGTAAGGGCAGATTTATTAATCTGATCGGCAAAATACCTAAGCCTGATGCCGACTGATTTGTGTCGCAGCCACTCCATGAACTAGTTCTAGTCGGCCTTTAAAGTTCATACATTGGCTACGGCAAGGGCAGATTTATTAATCTGATCGGAAAAATACCTAAGCCTGATACCGACCGATTAATATGATCGGTCAAATACCTAAGCGCCACGAACTAGTGATATTCGGCAAGTCTACACGAACGTTAGTCTACCGCGTGACAGACATCAATAGTTTTACCCAAAATACCAAAAACAAAATAGTAATCTTCATTGATAACTACAATTAAATACAGGAAATGATGCAAGGTAAGGGAAATATTCATTCATAAATTGAATATAGCATAGTCATCATTTTATACATGAAAATTACCCCAAGCAAATAGTTGTCTACTACGAAAATGAAACATGATTACAAAACGATACATTGAAAACACCTAACAAAACTAAAGTGATCCTCAAATCAATCCTTAGGATCAGACTCAAGCGGCTCAACGTCCACTTGCTCGTATGGAATCGACATGTCCAATGTCACTCCAGCGGCAGCAAGGGCTTTGAGCCACCCATGTTTGAATCCCAGATTCTCGAATTTGGGGACATCTTCTACATAGTTTTCAAGAGCGGCGCTCTTCCTAGCCTCAAATGCTTCGGATGCCTCGGAATCAACTTTTTCCTTCGCCGCCTTGGACTCTGCCAACTCGGCTTCCAACTTGAAAAGCGCCTCCTAAGCCAACTTGAGCTATTCCTTGTTCCCGTTGGCCCTCTCCTCGGCTTCCGCTTGGAGCTGGTCAGCAGTTCGCGCCCTTTCCTTCTCAGCTTCGGCCTGCGCACTTTCCATTGTCGCTCTCATCGCTTCAAACTCGGCCCTACTTCGCTGACCCTCCACTTCCGACTGCAAATGGCCAATCCTTTCAATGGCATCATGCTGGCGGCGGCCTAATTCGGCGATCCTTCCGACCGTCTGTAAAACAAGTTGGGATCGTCACCTACTAAGAAATACCGTTTGCAAACAAAACCAAAACAAGGAGTTAGAATGAAGTTACATACCAGGAGGGCCAACTGGGCAGCCAATGCTATTGCTACCAAATCCGGCTCCGCCCGAAAGGTTGCCTTATTAGCCGACAATGAGACCGAGGCCACCAAGCTCAACGCCACAGCGGGATCCTTCAAGGCCGACGCTTCGGAGGAGATCAGTATATTTTTTTTCTCTTTGGTTGAACAACCAAAGGAACAACCGCATCCAATTCCTCCAATCGTGGCCGTTTATTGACAAGGTTCTCCTCAGAGCTGGCCTCGCCCTCGGCGACACGTTTCTCTCCCCGATCTGAAATCGGCCGTTCTTCCGGATTCGGAAGATCGGCCGCCTTTTCCGTCTCGGCCACGTTAACGTGAGCCGTTTCTTCTACAATAATAGGTTTGACGGATTCAGTCAGGACAAGTCCGGAATGGATGGCCTCGGCTTTCTGTCGGGCGGCCATGCGTTCGGCGTTTCTCTTTCGTGCCATCTGCGTGAGATTTTCCCTAGCCATACCCTCAGAATAATCGCCGGGAAGGTCTCCCAATTTTGTAAAAATATCTTCGAAGGCGTCCCCTCGGCCTGATGTAGGCGGAGGGTCAGACAAGTTCAATCTGACTTCCTCAATAGCCAAGTTAATAGCTTCGTCAACCTCCGCTGCCAACCAGTCCGGGTCTTCGGCAATCGGTTGGGCTGCTTGTTCTTCTACGTGTTCAGAATTGGATGTTTCTAATCCAATCTGTCTCAAGTTTTTGACGCTGGGGAAGATGAGGGCTGTAAGATGGTTGTCGCCTTGCGGGATCGGAATGTTGTCTACCGCCGAGAATGTTGTGTAAGTCGGCTCGTACCGCAAGAGAATGTGAGCTGCCCTCCCTTGTTTTCGAAGGTTTGGACGGCTGACGAACTGTAGCGCGGTTTTAATTGCTGCAAGTACAACATCGTCGTATGAAACTAACACTCTCTTCAAGTCACTGCCTGCATAAACAAAACGATTAGATGTGCATAGTGCCAAATACATACATGGAAATAACAGAAACAAAAGTGATCTAATCGGCCACCTGGTTCGCCTTTTCGCCTTGGCACAGGGTTTAGGCGATCTTCACCTTCGCCGAATTCGCAATTGCCGCGGATAACGACCATCACGTCATCGACACGCTTGCCAGAGATGGCAAGCATGGTCACTAAGTGATGATCAGTATCCTTGGCTTTAAAAAGTAGCGTCCTAGCCGGCCAGTGGATTTGGCTAGGACATAGCAGTGCCAAATGGATGGTATACCTAAGTTAATCCTAAGACGCCGATTTAGCTCTACAATTCCCATTATGATGCGAAAGAAATTCACATTGGGCTGGGAAGGGATTAGACCCCAGTATCGAAGAACGACCCTAAAAAATGAGTGAAGGGGAAAGCAGACTCCGCCCTCAGCAATTGATAGGAGAGGAAAGACGATTGTGCTCTCATCATCCCTCTCCATATCAGTAGTGTTGTCTACCAAAAGTGACAGATGGACGTCATCGGGGGTGGAAAAATGGCGCCGAAAGCCGGAGATTCGGTCCGCTGAAAGGAGCTCCTTCAGATGTTTTGCCATTTTTTGCCAGCCCAAGGATTATGGAAAACTAAAAGCAGACGAGGAAGGGGGATCAAAAATGAAGGAGAAGAAAACTTACAGGAGACAAAGGGAAAGACGAGAAACAAGTAGTTGCAGAAGCCGCGAAGTGAAAGAGTTGCACTAGAAGGCGAGCTAAATATCTTTGAGTATTCAGAACATACATTCGAAGAGACAATTTCAAATCACATTAAATGGAGGCAGTGTACGAAGGGGCGGGAAATCGTTACAATGACCAAAAAACATGTACGCGTTCTGACACACATTGGGAAGAGGATTAATCGCTGAATTTTTGACTTCCCAGGCTAGAGGCCAAACACGCTGACTAACTGATGCTAGTGGAGTGTTTGGGGGGCAATTGTAGGAGCCAAATTTCCTTGGATCAATAGAAACGAATGGACCAGTCTGGTCCAAAACATAGCCTTTATTCGGCGTCGATCTTGGTCAATTAAAGAGCCGAATAAAATAGTTGGTATTCGAAGCAGTGGAAAAAAGGCCGAGTAGAAGTACATATAAAGGATTAGGGATGGGCCAGGCCCTAAGGCCCAAGAGAATACTATAAATACAGGATTTTCAGTCAGAGAAAGGTATGTGAGAACCATTATGCTTAACTTAAAATACAACTAGTCCAAAGTGTAGAGACTGACTTGTCCGTCGGAGTGCTAATTCCGACACTCCTGACTGGAGTGTTTATTCCTTTTCAGGTGATTGGCTGAGGATCACGAGCATCCCCCAGGATCAGAAGAGTATTTCCAAACCACTTCTCCACAGGACTGAATAAGCCTCCGAATCTGGAGCGCCCTTCGTGGATATCACGATTGGCCAACACAAAGACTTCGAATTCGGACCGCCCTTCGTGGATATCACGTTTGGGGTGAATAAGCCTCTGAATCCAGAGCGCCCTTGTGGATATCATGATTGGCCAACACAAAGACTCCGAATTCAGACCGCTCTTTGTGGATATCACATTTGGGCCGAATAAGACTTCAAATCCGGAGCGCCCTTCGTGGATATCACAATTGGCCAACACAATGACTCCGAATTCGGAGCGCCCTTCGTGGATATCACGTTTGGGTCGAATAAGCCTCTGAATCCGAAGCGCCCTTTGTGGGTATCACGTTTGGGCCAAATAAGACTCCGAATCTGGAGCGCCCTTCGTGGATATGACAATTGGCCAACACAATGACTCCGAATTCGGAGCGCCCTTCGTGGATATGACAATTGGCCAACACAATGACTCCGAATTCAGAGCGCCCTTCGTGGATATCACGTTTGGGTTGAATAAGCCTCCGAATCCGGAGCGCCCTTCGTGGGTATCACGTTTGGGCTGAATAAGCCACCGAATTCGGAGCACCCTTCGGGGATATCATGTTTGGGCCAAATAAGCCTCCGAATCCGAAGCGCATTTTATGGAACGGCCGAGTATTTGGCAATACAGCGGCATAGGGCTTAGAAATATGCAATAATCACACGAATTGATACAAATATTAAACAAAGTAGTGTAACAAATATTTATTTATTTCTTCAAAGAGGTATAAATACGTAACTTTGGACAAATTCAAAAGTACAATAATATGTTTCTTAATATCTAAGCCTTTTCCGGATCGGCATCCTCTTCGTCATCGGTCTTTTTGGCGCCATATGCTTCAAAGGAAAATTTGTAATTCTAAAATAGCGGTGATGCCGAATTGACACCCGCGGCTCGTAAGGCCCCAACCCAACTGTGCTTGAAGCCACGGTTCTCACATCGACAGATGTCTTCTGCGAATTTTTCCTCCATAAAAAAATCCTTCTTCATATGTCTGAGTCCTTATAGCCTCTTTGGCAAACATGTTTGTCGTCTCTCTATCAGCCATAGCATGATCCAACAGATGCTAGTTGACTCTGTCCGTGACAACCGGGTTTGCGGCAGACGCCGAGTGTGTTTCAGTCGACTTAGGCTTTTTTAGCTCATTCTCAGCTTTTTTCGCAAGGTGCTCCAAATCTCGAATGCACCTCTCCTTTTCCTTGAGTTCTCTTTTCGACCCGTGTAGGCACATGCTGATTTCACATGCACTATAAAGTCCATGGATCGACCCATGTATACCTTCCCTGAAAATTTCGTAATCGCCCCGGCCGACGAGGGACTACTGCACCTCTGGCGAAAATATTTGCCGCGTGAATTCCACCGACACATTAGGGTCACGGACTATTGAGTCCGTTTCGGTCATTGGTTTGTTCCCAATAAAGACCGAAAAGCTCAACAGGCGCGGCGGTCTGCTCGGCTCACCTCACGGAGCGGCATGCCCGCTCACAATCTTTGAGCTCCCTTGTTGCTGAGCCCCGTCTTTGGGTGACCGCACTACATCACCTCTTCTGGGGGATCTACTCCGACGTCTGGGCGACCGACGTATCTCTCTCCCCTCTGCTGTCATATTTCTTGTTCTCTGAGCTTTGCCTCCAGTAGTGTGATGCATCTCAGCGTCCAGCTCCGCCAAGCTCCTTCCTTCTCCTTTACTATTGAAGAATAACCTCTGAGACATCTATGGTCCTGCTCACGACCAAAGTCGACACTCGAGTTTCTCCTCGCTCTCAAATTATCAACTACTTCTTTCATCGTTTGTGCTAGATCAGCTCCACGACGCATGGGACCTCTTAAATAATAGATACCTCGCTCATTAATTGCGGATGTAGTATTTTTGATGCGCCCTGCAGCTAACCCTGCATTTATAGTCGGGTTTACAACAACATCCAAATAGGGCAGGGGAAAATATATTATTATTCGGCATATTATGTTATAGCCGAATCACATTACATTGCCCCACTTGGCCAGACGAGCTTATCATGGAGCCTTATATTTTATTCAGTAAATTATGTTATCGTTGCAAAACATATGCGTTTATTCGGCTCTTAAAAGACGTCCAAATGGGGCAAGGGCAAATATAAGATTATTCGGCATATTATGTTATAGCCGAATCACATTACATTCCCCACTTGGCCAGACAAGCTTAGCATTGAGCCGTATATTCGATTCAGCAGATTATGTTATAGCCAAATGTTGGAAGGTTAAAATTAATGCATAGTTATGGCACATTGTCCTACTTATCCATCAATCTAAACTACCAAATTCAGAATAGAGACAAAAAAGGTGATTTTCATTAATAAACTGAATACAAAAGACAAACAGTCACTTTACACATGAAAACTGCCTTATGAAAAACTTGTAAACAAAACGAACAAAAAAACAACCTACAAAAACTACATACAAAAAATGCCTAAGATAAAACACAATTACACTAGCTCTATTTTATTCTTGGGGGTCTAATTCCAACGGCTCAACATCCAGCTGCTCGTATGGAATCGGTTGCCCCAATGTCACGTTAGCGGCCACCAAGGCTTTAAGCCAGCCGTGTTTGAAGCCCTAATTTTCAAACTTGGGCACCTCCTCCACGTACATTTCCATGGCGGCATTCTCTCTGGCTTCAAACGCCTTGGAAATCTCAGAGTCGGCGATTTCTTTTGCCTTCTTCGATTCTTCCAAGTCGGCCTCTAGCCTCGTGATCGCCTGTTTGGCCAATTTAAGAGCTTCATCGCTCATATTCGCCCTCTTCTCGGTGGCCGCCCTGAGTAGGTTGGACTCTTGGCCTTTTCTTCCTCAGCGTTGGCCCTAGCACGCTCCTCTTCTGCCTTCCTACCTTCAGAGTCAGCTCTCAGAGATGCCACCGTTAATTCGGCTAGAGCCTCCTTGGCTTTGCCTTTCTCGTTTTCAACTTTAGCCTTAAGTAAGCCAATTTGCAAAATGGCGTCATAGTGATGGCCGCCGATTTCTATGATTTTGTCTGCCGCCTGAAACAAAAACATGGGTAAGTTAATCGGCATACAAAGGAAATAAATTATAAAATTTGCCAATTACCTACCAATATCGTTGACTGAGTAGCTAATGCTATCGAAACCACGTCCGGTTCTGCACGGAAAACAACCCTATCCGTCGGCAAGGTGATCGACGGGGCCACACTTAGGGCCACGACGGGGTCCTCCAGAGCCAACGTATCAGCAGAAACTAGCGCGTTCTTGATTCTGGGTTGGATAATAAACGGCACCGCCAAGTCTTGGGACTCTTCTATGCGAGGCTATTTATTGATTAAGTTTTCAGAAGAGTCGGCCTCAATCTTGGTGGGGCGATTCCCCCCCCCCCCCCCTTTTGTTCGGCAACTTGGTCGTTTGGTTATTCAACGATCGATTTGGCCACAACAATTTGCTCCACTTCCTTAACAGGAGCAGGTGGTAAAGATTCTGTCTCAACAGGAGCAGGTGTGGAGGTTTAGATCTAGCAGTTTAGGCCCTTCTGCGGGCTGCCATCTTTTCGACGTTCTTCCTTCTCGCCATCTGAGCAAGCGATTCCCTAGCCATGTTTTCAGGATTTGTGCTGGGTAGGTCTCCAAGGTCAGTGAAAATATCTTCTTCTAAAGATATGTCGATTCGGCCTGAAGTGGATGGGAGGTCGAAGTCGACTTCTTTAAAAGCTAAGTTAAGAGCTGCGTCAACTTCCTTCCCCAAACAATCCTCAAACCCGTCCGAACTGGATTGATCCGGCTACTCAGTGGCCTGATCACTGACTTCACCACCTGCGTGCGACTCTAAACCTTCAAGGCCGATGTCCCTAAGGCTCTTGAAGTTTGGGAAAATGAGTGCCGTAAGATGCTGCTCACCCCTTGGAATTGGGATGTGATCTGCAGCCGAAAAAGTTGAATACGTAGAATCGTATCGAAGTAGCACGTGGGCAGCCTGCCCTTACTTTTGAAGGTTTGGACGGCCAAAGAATTTGAGCACAGTTTTGACTTGCTTAAGTACAGCGTCGTCGGCCAAAGTGAGTGCTTTCTTCAGATCGTTACCTGCACAAGCGAAACAATGAAGTTCATGGAATTGAAGCCGAGTAAACATATAAGAGATGCGCCTAAAAATATTCACAAAAAAATAGGTCTATACGGCCACCTGGTTCGCGTTTTTGCCTAGGCATAGGATCCAGGTGATCTTCACTTTTACCGAAATTCCCAGTTACCTCGGACAATGACGATGACGTCGTCAACACGTTTACCAGAGCTGGCAAGCATAGTCACCAAGTGGTGATCAGTGTTCTTAGCCCTGAGGAAGTAGTGTCCCCACTGACCGGAAGATTTTTCCTGGGCATAACTGTCACGACTCGAACCCGCCCCTATGGGTTAAGGACATAACCGGCCAGTAATCCTGAGATTACCTGCGGCCTCAAAACAAAATAGACATAACTCAACAGAATAAAAGGGCCAAACGGAAGCAATAATCAAAAAAACTTTGTTCATAGAGCCGTGCTTATATGCACTTCAAAACAAACCATACTCATATACGTTAATAACCCACGCCAAAAGTACAGTACCATAAATTCTTTAAGACAGGATCATCTGACTAAGTCAACCCATAACGAACTATTTACAAATATACATAAAGTCCTTGCCCGTAAGAAAAAATATAATTACATAACAAAATGGCAAGGGTAGGTCTCGTGCGTGAGACACAAGGCTGACTTTCTCAAAACTCATGTTGTTCCTGGCAGACTTCACTGGGGCTGGGTTTGGACTTCCCTCGGATCACCTACAAACACATGAATGAGCGTGAGCGATAGCCCAGTGAATAATATCAAATACAGAAGTCATATAAACAACATGTAGTACAACATACTCCAAACGGCCTTGGGCCCAATTCATATTTCTACTTAATATATGTACATTTATACCAAGATTAGATCCAGTAACCGTAGTTCCAAACATACTGGCCTTTGGCCTATTCAGATTTCCATTCGTGTCAAAACGGCCTTTGGCCCATTCATTTATGTCAAAACGGCCTCTGGCCCATTCATTTATGTCAAAACGGCCTTTGGCCCATTCATTTATGTCAAAATGGCCTTCGGCCCGATCATTCATGTCAAAACGGCCTTCGGCCCATTCATTCATGTCAAAAGGGCCTTCGGCCCGATCATTCATGTCAAAACGGCCTTCGGCCCGATCATTCATGTCAAAACGGCCTTCGGCCCACTCATATAAATCAAAACGACTTTTGGTCCAATCATTTATATCAAAACGACCTTTGGTCCATTATTATTATTATCAAAACGACCTTCGGTCCAATTATTCATTCATGTCAGACTTTTGTCCACAATCACAATTAGCAACTCATAAAGCACATAAGGGAATACACAATTGGACATTGATAAGCTTTCAAATATCGATATTACTCATAGTGATCGGCTTGTGGATTTGCCCTGGAGCTTGACCCTGCACATTTCATCAACACAAAAGGGTCACTAACAGTTCAATCCGTTCTTTAATTCACATATTCCTCTTTAGGCTTTATTCTTATCTCATTAACTCATTTACAATGCTTAACATATGCCTAAGAGTGCTCACAAGTGAAAGAGAACGGAAAACAGAACTCAGAATGCAAAAACAGAATCTCAGAAAACAGGGTCCCCGCTCGAGCGTAGACTTCCCCGCTCGAGCGGACCCTTAAGGCCTGCAAAAGTACTGGATAGGTGAAATTTTCGCTCAATCGTCCAAAATGGCGCTCGAGCGAAAGGCCTCTTAACATAGCTCCCCGCTCGAGTGTGAACTTACCCGCTCAAGCGGACTCTATGTCTGTAAAAAGTATTGGATGCATCATTTTTACGCTCGAGCGCGAGATAGGACGCTCGAGCGGAAGTTCATCCTCCATGATCCCCGCTCGAGCGTGAAATTCCCCGCTCGAGCGGACACCATGCCTGCCAGAACAAAATACTGGGGGCTCGAAATCCCCACTCGAGCGGACATTCCCCTGCTCGAGCGGACATCAAAATTCTGGGTTTCCCAGATCATGTTCTTGAGCTCCAATCCAACTTTCCAGCCACAATACTTGCATGCAATGGCTCAAATCTCAATATAATCATACCAACATGGCACCAATGCAAGATTATAACATTATGGAGCTCAATTTCTTGATTTATCTACATGCATGTCCCAAAATATGTCAAATCATCACCAACATACTCAAATTCAAACATGCAAAGTTTACTCTTTCATGATTTACTCTTGCATGCAAGAAGTACACATTATCCACAACTTATTTGGTGAAGAGATGGTCATACACATGGATTTCATTCAACTTCAACATAGGTTACACAAATTAAGCTCAAACATGGAAATCTGTAGCAATTCCTTACATGCATGCTTCTATAATCTTGAAATCCAACATATACAACTTAATTCCATCACATTCAAACTAATTCATGCTTTAGACTCTCTTTCAAACTTGAGTTGACAAGATAATAATTAAAATGCATGAATTACTCACCAAGGAGTTTAATCTTCACAATCTATGGCAATTCTTGTGTTATCTTCAATGCATGCAAGGGTCAAAAGCAAAACTTAGATTTTCTTCCCTTCCTCTCTCTAATAGCCGACCCTCTCTCTTTTCCTCTTAGAGTTGATCAGTAAAGTCATGTAAAGGGGAAGGAAATAAGGCTTATAATATAGCCCCACTCACAACATTAGTTTAACATAAAATAATTGAGCAATTTGGCACTATTCATCAATTTAATCGATTTAATCTAACCCGAATCAATCTTTAATTAAATTTCGCCGTAGGCTCTAAAAATTACGCTAATCACAAAGGCGTAATCGATTTCGGGTTCTGTGGCCAATAGGGCCCTCAATTTAATTCCCAAAGCGAATTATTCAAACAGATATTCCTACGGTGAACAGATAGAGTTCCAAAATCACATATATCCACATAATGGCACACAAAATCATATCAAAACATATAATCACATACGTATTAGGGACCAATTAACATAATACAGAACAGGGGTATCACAATAACAATGCCGAATAGTAGGGATTCCTAGGTTAATCCTAAGTCGGCGATTTAATTCGACTATTCCCATTATGATTCGGAAAAAAATTATGTTTGGCTGTGAATAGAGTGGACCCCAATAACGAAGAACGGCCCTCAGAAACAGATGAAGGAGGAAACGGACTCCGCCCTCAGCGATTGACAGGAGAGGAAAGATGATCGTACTTGCATCAACTCTCTCCATATCAACTACGCTGTCCGCCACGAATGATAGATGGACGTCATCTGGAATGGAGAAATGGCGTCAAAAGGCAGAAACACGGTCCACCGAAAGGAGATCTTTTAGGTGTTTCACCATTTTAATTGGAATAGAAAACACACTAACTAAAAAACAAACAAGAAAATGGGAGCTGGAATGAGGAAGAAGTACAAAGAAGAGAAGAACTTACATTTTAGAGAAAGAAGGACAATGGGAAGTAGGCAGAAGTCGCAGAGGTCTTGGAGAAATCATACTGTGAACGAACCAAAAAGCCTTGCGCATTCAAAAAATATTCGAAAAGACAGCGCTGTTTTGTATCGCATTAAATGAGCAACATGTACGAAGGGGCGAGAAGTTATAATGATCTCTAAAACCGTGTTCATTCTGACGCTTCGGTATTAGAAGAAGTGCGAGCGCCATATTTTTGACTTTCCATATGCAAAACCATACATGCCGGCTAATTGGTATTAGTCGGATGTTCATGGGGCAATTGTGGAGGCCGAATAAAATATGTTAGGGAGAGGCCAAGGCATTTGATCAGCATGCAGCCAAAGAAACTAGGCCTTCACCAAGACTGACAAGGCCGAATAAATGAATTGGCTGTATAAGGAGTCGAACAGGAGCCAATATTCAAATGGAAGGCCGACTAGGTAACTACGTGCGAGATCAAGAGTGGGCCCGACCCTCGAGACCGGAGATAATATAAAAATGAAGGAATGCCAACTAAAGTAGGTGGGTGAGAATACGCGAGATAACTTGAGATAGAAGTAAATTGACAGAATACTAACTTGTCCGTCGGAGTGCTAATTCCGACACCCCCGACCAGAGTGTTCATTCTTTTCAGGTAACTTCAACAGGATCACAGAGCGTCTTCCTGGATCAGAGAATATTTCCAAACTACTTCTCCACATAGGTCTATGAGAATAACCACCCCTCCTGACCAGATAGCTTTGATGATGTAAAGACCAGTCCAATTGGGTCTGAATTTGCCCCTAGGGTCATGGATGTGAGCTCGGTTGTCTTTCAGCACCATGTCTTATTCCTTGAGATTCCGAGACTTAACTTTCTTGTTAAAAGCCCTAGCAATTTTGTGCTGGTAACCCTGAACATGATACAATGCTTTTAGCCTCCTCTCATCAAACAACATTAACTCCTCAAATCTACTCTGTTGCCAATCTGCCTCCGCTATCTGACACTTAACCATAACTCACAGCGATGGGACTTCAATTTCAATTGGCAAAATAGCCTCTATCCCGTAGATGACAGAATATGGGGTTGCCCCTGTAGATGTCCAAAATCAAGGTTCTGCAGCCCCAGAGTGCAAATGGAAATTTGTTTGGCCAGTCCCTGTAGGTCTCAACCATCTTCTGCAAGATGTTCTTGATATTCTTATTGGCGGCTTCAACAGCTCCATTGGTTTATGGCTTGTATGTAAATGACTTAAGAAAAGCCACGTTGTATTTTTCCAGCAAGTCTATCATCTCTTTCTTAAAGTGGGAGCCATTATCTGATACGGTCTCGTTCGGGACTCCATACTAGTAGATGATATTGTTTCTGATAAATTTGGCCACATGCGATGCTTTCAACACTGCATAGGATTGAGCTTCCACCCACTTTGTAAAATAATCAATCGCCACCAAGATATATTCATGCCCATTTGACCCTTTTGGCAAGACATCACTGATAACGTCAATTCCCCAGACTGAAAACGGCCATGGCGAAGTCATGTTGTACAGCTTTGATAGCGGAATATTCATGAGATTGACATGGATTTGACATTTGTGGCATTGCCGTATGAAACCAATACAATCCTCCTCCATAGTGGACCAGTAATAACCTTGCCTAAGAATCTTCCGAGCTAACATCACACCATTCATATGCGCCCCGCATTCTCCGTTGTGGATCGCCTCCATAAGGTGCTTTGATTCCTTTTTTTCCACACACAACTTATGTATTCCCAGATGCCCTCTTTTATACAGCTCACCTCCGCAGATGATAAACTGGATGGCCATTCATAATATGCCTCCTTTTCCAGGAAGTTCGAAATATCATAATACCAGGGGTTTTTGTCTTGCACTTCATCTATCACGGCAATAGTTTCATAAGCCGCCATATATTTCTGCTCGATGATAATCAGATGTATCTAGACTCCAAGTGGAATGTCTACGATAGAAGATAGAGTTGTTAAAGCATCAGCGAACCTATTTTTCTCTCTTAGTAGATGCGTGAATGTCAGTTTTTCAAATTGAGGAATCAGAACATCCAGGGTCTGATGGTAAACCTTCATTTTCTCTTCTTTGACTTTCCAGTCTCCATTTGCTTGAGAAACAACTAAGTTCGAGTCCCCAATGACATCCAACCTTATTACCTCTAGTTTTAGGGTGACTTTCAAACCAACAATACACGCTTCATATTCTGTTTCATTATTGGACACCCCAAAATGGAGTTTGAAGGCTAAAGGTATATGGGAGTCGTCGGGTGCTATCAGCAACACACCAATCCCATAACCGTACTGATTGGACACTCCGTCAAAGTACATCGTCCAAGTTTCCTCTTCAACTTGCAAAATGGTTTCATCTTGGAACAAGTATTCCACTACCTCATCTCCTTCTACCGGATGATCTGCCAGGACCTCCGCTATAGTTCTTCCCTTGACCGACTTGCGGGTGACATATTTGAGATCAAATTCGGAGAGAAGGAGCAACTAACGAGCCAGCCTACCCGTAAGTGCTGGTTTCTCAAAGAGATATTTGATGTGATCTAATCTCGAAACCAGGATTACAGAGTGAGCTAACAAGTAGTGCCTCAACTTCATGGTAGCCTATACCAAGGCCAGGCAAGCTTTCTCCAACGGAGCATAGCGAGTCTCGTAATCCAGCATTTTCTTGCTCAAGTAGTAGAAGGCTTTCTCCACCCTATCTTCAGATTCCTGAGCGAGCATGCATCCCATGGTCGTGTCTGTTACTAACAAGTACCGAATCAAAGGTCTCTCCTACTCTGGTGGCGACAACAAAGGCGGATTCTGGAGGTACTGCTTAACCGGCTCAAAGACAAATTGACATTATCATCCCATCGGAATTTCTTCCCTTTTTTAGGGGACCAAATAGTGGTTCACAAGTCAAGGTTAATTTGGAAATAAACCGTCTTATGAATTGCAGTTTACCCAGAAAGCCTCGCACCTCATTTCCAATCTTTGGTGGTGACATTTCTAAGATGGCCTTGATTTTGGAATGATCTACTTCAATGCCCCTCTGTGTGATAAAAAAGCCCCGCATTTTTCTTGCCGTTACGCTGAAGGTGCACTTTTGCGGGTTTAACCTTAATCTGTATTACCTCATCCGTTGAAAGAATTTCTCGAGTGCGGTGTAGTGGCCCTCTCGTTCTTTGGACTTGACAATCATGTCGTCCACGTACACCCCAACCTCTTTGTGGATCATGTCATGTAGAATGGTGGTCGCAACCCTCTGATAGGTAGCTTCAGCATTTTTCAAATCAAATGGTATAACCCGGTAGCAGTAGGTATCCCACGGCATAGTGAATGCGATTTTCTCTCTGTCCTCGGGCGCCATCAGAATCTAGTTGTACCCGAAAAACCCATTCATAAATGATAGCAATGCATGGCCCGTACAGAAATCCACTAACTCATCAATGTGAGGTAGAGGAAAGTTATCAATCGGAATGGCTCTGTTCAAGTCCCAGAAGTCTACACACACTCGGATTCTGCTATTCTTCTTTAGCACTGGGACGATGTCGGCCGACCAAATCGGATACTCAGATATTAACAAGAAACCTACCTCGATCTGCTTGGTGATCTTTCCCTTGATTTTTAGCGCCCAATTCGGACAGATTTTACGCAACTTCTGCTTGACTGGTCAAGCCTCGGGGTCAAGAGGGATCCGATGCTGTACAATCTTAGAATCGATTCCAGGCATATCTTCGTAGGACCACGCGAAAACATCTTTGAAATCTTTTAACAAAGCGATTAAACGCTCGCACTCCTTCGAAGACAACCTGGATCCGATCTGGACCAGGCATAGATCCTTCTCAGTACCCACATTAATGGCAATGATTTCATCAGCACAGGGTTTAGCAAACCTCTCGTCCTCTCAATTAATCAAGTTTTTCAATGCCAGGGGAATTTCTTCCCCTTCGTTTTCATTAAAATTCTAAAAATCTTGGTTAATACAATAAACCAACGGCATAGAGAAGTACACAGAATCAGCAGAGTTTTCATTCAAAAGGTCCATATCTTCAGTTACAAACTCAAAAGAAAAGTTGAATGAAGACCTAGACAGGACTTTGGTTTCCGGGTTACCACCCCCAGAATAGCAGACTCAGA
The DNA here is from genome assembly GCA_030407325.1 of Camellia japonica. NCBI lineage: Eukaryota > Viridiplantae > Streptophyta > Magnoliopsida > Ericales > Theaceae > Camellia > Camellia japonica. Next base: position 44,477,010 of record JAPPVO010000017.1, read on the forward strand.
CTCAGAGGAACTTGAAGTTGATCCCCGACGCCACAGACTCAGTGGAATTAGATTCTAGCTCATCACCCGATTCATAACTAGACAAATAGCCTTCCTCTAGCTGCCAGGTAAGAGATGGTGCCCTTGATACATCCAAAATGCCACGGGTTGGGTTCATACCCGATTCTACCCCGATCATGGAGATAGTTAGGTTATCCCCCAAGTTCTCTAGGTTGGCCACAAGATCTGTTGGGAGACAAGTCAGTGCTGTCCCTACTCCAAGTTCGCTGTCGTCTAAGTCAGTTTCCATGCTCTGTTCAGCTTTGATGCTTGTTTCAGCCATTTCCTCATCATCACTATTCTGCAGCTGCAGATCGAACAAAATCTCGAACTCGGGGACATGCTGCTTTCAGGAATTTATCCAAGGCTTAGGAAAGCCACAAAAGGGAACTCCTTCCTTTCCCGAACAAAACAGCCATTCAGTGTCCCCTAAATTAGCCCGTGGATGAGCTCATAGTGTTTCCTGGCTTGCTTGGCCTTGGCTCTGCCTTTCATCTCTTCTCCCTTTCTGATCCAGTCTTCTTTGGTGGGCACATAGCCCAGTCCAAAGGCATATAGGTTATGTGGCACATCTGTCAGTGTTGCAATGCCTTTTCAGCCACTTCTTCCGAGCCTCATTCCTGGAACATGCTGCAGTTTGTTCATGAAATAGATAGACTGGGCACTGGCATACATGCCTTCGTCTGCAACTAGAATGGTCTGCACTACCCGAGCTTCAGCTAGAGTGAATCCTGAGAGGAATACATCCCCCTTGCAATGGTTGATCTCTAGCACTGGCATACTTACCTCTGGCGGCGGATAGATAGACGAATTCCCAAAAACAATCGCCACTCCTACCCCATGAGGGCACTTCAACATCTGGTGAAGAGTAGAGGAGATAGCCTTCACATGGTGCAACCAGGGCCTCCCTAACAACAAATGGAAGGTAGCAGGCACATCTAAGACATGAAACTCAACCTCTTGCTCAGCTCGGTCCACCTAGACTCTGACTTGCACTGCGCCCATGACCTCTCTGCTCATGTTATCATATGCCCGAATTACTTGGGCTGTGGGAATAAAGCTCGCTAGTTTAAGGCCAATTGCATAGGCGGTGTAAGAAGGACAGACATTGATGGCCGAACCAGTATCTACCAACACCACCGGCACCCATTTCTCCTTACACTACACAGATATGAACAATGGTTTATTGTGAGCTGAGCCTTCCGACAGCAGTTCTTTGTCAAAAAAGGTAAAGGTTGGCCTGGCACCACTTGGAAAAACCAAACCTACCAGTTGCTCAGGTGTGGTGTTATTGCCAACAACACCGCCTGTCGGTGTACCCGGGAGGCCATGGGAAGACCCCAGATGGAGATGTCAACTTGGATTTTCTTAAGTTGTTTCAGCACTGCCTCTTCTTCGAGTTGTTTCTATTTTTATTTCTCGGCCTCTCTTTCTTTTCCTGACTCTTTTGCTTGATCCAGGTGTGGCGGCTTAAAATACCACCCGCTTCTTGTTAGATGGTCTATTTCCTCAGCATACCATGTGTTGTCTGGAAGGCACTCGTCCCAGTCTTCATCAGTGTGATCATCGTCCCACCATTCACCCACAGCAGCCAACAAACAGTTGTCCGGCTCTGCTTGTATCACCTTCACATCATAAGTATCCCCTATAGGGTGTTAGGAAATTACAGCTTCCTGGCCATCTTCAATCCTTTTTCATTCAAACTGCCTCAATGCAGCTTTCCTTTCCGTTTCCACAGTGTTCACAGCGCCCACTTTTGGGGCTGGGTTTTCCACACCATGCTCTCTGACAACTTTCCTTTCTCATCAGCCTTTTCGGCTACTGCAACTATCTTTGCTTTTTTTCCCTCTAGTTTCATTCCAGCTTCTTCTTCCTTATTTGGCTCATCACTTAGCCATCCAGAGTTGTTAGTTGATCCGCTCAAGTTGAACCAGCCGATCTGTACGTCCCATTGATCCTGCTCGTCCAAGAATTGCAGGTTGTCCAAATCCTCCTCGAGTTCAGCCAGATCATCTAACCCTTGGCTCGGGCCATCTTCTCTGACCACATTGATGTCTATCGAGGTCGGCAACACTAATTCGGGCTTGATTTAACTAGTTGGCATAATGTAGCAGCTTGGATCATACACCCCATCAAGTAAGTCGTCAGAACACTCCGGCAATGGGCCAGTACCTTCCTCCAAGGTCGACTCTCCTTCCACTGTAAGCATCACTACAAGTGTGGGTTGAGGGTTGGATGTGTCTACCATGCATAGATCTGCGCTTTCCGGAATGGATAATGTCGATTTTGGTAGGTGGGAAGGGGTAATATATACGCTGGGGTCGTAAGGGGTGGCTAGTGCATGGATCAAGTTTAGATTTCGAGGTGGGGGGACTTGACTATGGGTTGGGAGTGGGTTTGTGGTTACGTTTGGCTTCTGGGGTGGTGCGATCACCTTGTTGTCAATGAGATCCTAAATCTCATGACGCCATCAAAAGCACTGGTCAGTGTCATGACCATGCTGTTTGTGAAATGCACAATATTTTGCGGGGTTGTGTTTGGGTAGAAGAGGATCAGGAAGGGGACAGGGTTCTAAGGGTTTGAGGTGCCCTTTTTTGATTAGTACCTTCATGGCTTAAGACAGGGTCATGTATAGTTGGTTGAAAGTCCTCTGGGATTGGTTAGAATTAGACGGTGTTTGTGAGCTTGTATTGGCAAAGGGGTCAGCAGTCTTGGTTGTGGTGACAACGCTTACATCTGACTGCCTCGTAACTATACTACCATTGGCAGCATTGGAACTGCGGCCAAACGGCCTTTTTGTCGGCTCCTTCTCATCTGTAATAAGCTCGTGTTTTATGGCGTCTTTGATTTGCACTCCCATTTCATGCACCTCTGTAAATGTAAATAATGGGAGCACAATCATCTTCTGCAACAGCTTGCCACGCAGATTCTAAACAACCATTCTGATCTGATCCTTCTTAGAAGGGCTCGTGGTCATCATCGAGGCTTTAGCTCTCCACCTCGTCACAAATTCATAGAATCCCTCCTTCTGCTCTTGGCGCGTTGCCTCAAGATCACGAGTTATGACCTCGATTTGAGTATTGTACAAATACTGCGCAATGAAGGCCTCGGCCATCTCCTCACAATTCTGTTTGATAGAATCTTCCAACTTAGCATACCATATGGCTGCTATACCTGACATGGTACGGCCAAAAAGAGACAGCTTTTGTAGTCTCGTTAAGCCCATTGGCCACAACATGTCTGAAAAAATTCGAAGGTGAACCATAGGATCTCCAGAACAGTCAAAACGGCCAATGTGTGGCATTTTAAACCGATCTAGTAATGTCACTACAAAATCGGTATACCTGTCTTTTATGTCTGGGATGAAGTTAACCCCTTGTGCTCTCTTGAACAACTTTTCCAGTTTATTGACCTTGAGTGTAGTTGGGTCAACCTCAAACTCAAATGATGCCTCAGTCTAATGAACCAGGACTTTGGAGGCTTGTGCTATGATTGGCTCTGTTGGATTGCCCTGGTTTTCTTGGACATTGGTAGTATGAGTGGTGGCTCCGGGTGCTGGGATACTCGTGGGAGGTGCATGGGATGTAGGGGCCGCAACCGGCTATTGTTGCTGTTGTTGTAACCTGGTTATAACCTCGGCCTGATGGGCCACATCTTGCTGTAGGGTTTCAACTATCTGTTGCAGATGATGTATCAATTCTTCCTTACTGACTGGGGGATACTGTGTCATTGAAATAGGAGATCGATCTCGTGCTGGGCCAGAAGTAGATGACTGTTCCCGAACCTGACTCGACACAGGTGAATTGAGGGGTGACTACTGTAAAAATTGAATCGATGAACTCTACCTAATTCTCCTTCGTCTTGTAACCGATGGGAGTGAGGTGAACATGGGTTGTCCACGAACAAGATCCCTGACTTTGCAAAGCCTTCTGACTCGGGTCCAGAGCACTTGGAGGATATCTGAACTTTCTAAAGCTATGGTTTTAAACTACCTAGCAAAATAAATAAAGTAAAAGAAAGTAGTAATCATAAACCGCACAACACCTCAGCTAAGATGTTATCAAGACAGACATGATCAAAGTTGTAGGGCTGTACTCCACACTGATTTTTGCCCCCAAAATAGATACCAAACTTGCAACTACTATGTATATTCATGTACAGTTTCACTGTAAAGCACATGCCAGTTAAAGAGAGCCAAAACACCCTTATGCTGGGGTAGGGTTACTGTAGACACCCCATTTTTGACCGACCTTAAGACTCAGATGTCGCCGATTGAGCGCTCGGTGATGTTGCATATTGTGTTCGTTCTGAGGTCACAGAGTCTCGGCTGAGAGCCTTGCCTCCGGACTTCGGGACTCTTTTGTGCTTTGCCTCGGTTTGCGAACCAGGTCCTGTTTTCTCTTTTTTCTTTTCCCTAAGGAAGGAAGAGGTCTTGTAGACCATCTCTCAGTGGCCGTAGGCTACGTTTCGTGGTCGTAGGCCATTTTTCCCATTTGGAGACCAATTTTCGATTTTCGGAGCCGTCAGCCATGCGCCTCGGTTCGGGACCGCTTAACTTTCTCCGTTTGCTCCGGTTTTTGGCACACACCTTGTTCCCTCTCCCTAGTGGGACACTGTGGCCCGGGAGACTACCTTTGTGGTCATACTCCACCTCCGGTGCTTAACAGCTTGTTTTCAGGGCCCCCAGCTGCACGTTTTGGCCCCTGAACCTTCATTTTGCATTGGTGTGGGTTCATTTTTGGCATGGACCCTAGTTTCATTGTTAGGAAGGTGGTAGTAGGGTGGGAGACCACCTTTTCTTCTTGGAGACCACCTTTCCCCGGTCGGCCGATTTTTCTTGGCAAGTAGGTGGTCTCCCTCACTTTTGAGCCATAATTTCGGGTCTCCCATACCACCACTGAGCTGCATTCACCTGGGAGGCCACGAATCTTTGTAGGCCGACCACCTTTTCTTCTTGACCCTTTTGACCCCTTGGTCTCCCTCACTTTTGGGCCATAATTTCGGGTCTCCCATACCACCACTGAGCTGTATTCACCTGGGAGGCCACCAATCTGGTATGGCTGACCACCTTTTCTTCTTGAACCTTTGACCCCTGGTCGGCCGAGCAGGGGGAGTGGCCGGCCGACCACCTTAACTGGTTGGCCTGTTTCCTGCTTTTTGGTGTCACTGAATGTGTTCCAGCTGTGCCAGCTGGGAGCCATTTGATGCATCCTCCATACACATGTATGAAGGATGTTTTGAAGCTTCCAAGAGAAGATTTGGCCTCCCTTCTCTATAAAGGATGGCCTCCTCCTCCATTGCAAGGGTTGAAGAATTAGTCTAGAGCATACATACACTTCCCTCCATATCTCTCTCCTTGAAGCTTCAAACTCCACTGTTCTTGCACCCATTGCACTACACCTCCAAGCACAACACCTCCACTACCATCCTAAGTACCTTGGAGCTGTTTTTCAGAGGTTGAGAGCTCACTTTCTTGGTCCAGAGCTTGCTGCATTGCTGTGCTACAAGGGTAAGTCACCATTTTCCTCTTTGTAGCTTTATTTTGCCTCATTCTTTAGCCTTATTTGCAAGCATTTTTGCACTTCATCATGAACTAAAAAAAGTCTTATTTTGAGCTCTCTTCAAGCTTGATTAAGGACATTTTTCTGTTGGGGGTCATCTACCCCCTTGCATGCTTCATTTCCTCATGTTTTGAGCTATGCATTAGAGCATTTGTATTGGCCTTAGTTTGGCCTTCTAGCCACTGAAATCCAGCGGATTTTCAGTGGCTAACATGTGTGTTTGAGCCTCAAAATCAGAGAGGGGTGACCTTCTCACCCCTTGTTCTCTTTACTAGCTTTGTTGGCCTTACAAAGGAGCCCCTATTTGCATGTTTCAAAGCCATGTTTCAGGCCATTATTTGTGAGTTTTATGACCTACATAAGCTCTGTCCAGAGCCCTTTTGGCCATTTTGAATGTCTATTATGCATGTGTAGAGCAATCCTATTCAAGGCCTTTCAAAGGGGCTTTTACTTGCATGCTTCCTAGCTTCATTTCAGGCCATTTTTGATGAGTTTTAGGGCCCTCATAACCTCTTTCCAAAGGTGGTTTTGCCATTTTGTATGTCTATCTTGCATGTGTAGAACAACCCTCTTATTGGCCTTTCAAAGGGACACATCATTCTTGCATGCATTGACTGAGTTTCAGTGGGTTTTTGGCCATCATTTGGCATGGCATACTTCTGTTTTTGGATGGTTTGGTGAGCTCTCATGCGCTTCATATAGTTGTTGTACAACTTATGATTCACTAGCTTTCTTTGCATGCTTTGTTGACCCTTGATTCTAGCACATTTTGACTATGCCTTAAATTGATTTTGTGCATATTTTGGACTGCCCTAGCTCTGTTTTTGGGTCTCATGGTCGAATGATGCTTGTTTTGCATGCTTGTAGTTCAATACACTTGCCTAGCTTTGAGATTTGAGGTCTATTGCATGCATATACTGAGGTGTTTTTATGCTTTGGGGTCATTTTACATCATATTTCAGAGCTTATGTGAATGCCATATTTCCATGTTTTCTCCTCTTTAAGTGCGCTTCAGAGTTATGCATGAATGCCTTATTTACCGACCACTAAATGAGCTCCATTTCCTTGCATATTGAGCCATCATTTCAGGCCATTTTCCCACTGTTTCAGACCTACCTAGGGTCTGTTTGGGGTTGGTTTTTCCATTCGTGCATTGCTTTGTGTACCTCTAGTGTAACGTACTTCACTAGTTTCGGTATTCGGGCCATCTAGCTTGCATTGTGTGACATACTTGCATGTTTCAGGACCATCTTTTATGCCATTTCAGAGTTGTATCATGTGCCATCCTATGCCATATTTAATTCCTTGCCATGCTTAGTTAGAGTTGCATGTTGTGCTTAGGATCGGTCCATTGCATTCGTGCATGTTTGCACGTATTTCGGTTGTCTCATTTTCATCATATGGCCACTGATTTGAGTGGGGCTGAGGTCCACTCACTTTAGTTTAAGTCCATATTGCATTGCGTATGCCATATAGTTCGTGTGCATTCTGTATGCCATTTTAGTCCATAGCATTGCGTATGCTAGGTTGCATGTTAGTTGCATTGTGTATGCCATCTCATTGCATTGTGTTTGGGATAGGAGTTAGCCCAAACACAGGAAACGAGGGACGTTTTGTACTCAAAGTGATGAAACATGTCTCAATTCCCGGTCGCCGACACTCCGGATTAACCATGATGGAGTCTAGGCCTTGTTGTGTTGTCATGTGCATTCATTTCACATCGAGTCGTGCAATTCGACTCCTCGGCCATCATGCACCAGGATGCGTGATTGGTGGCACGAGGATCGAGGTGTGCATACATATGTGAAAATACTTTGCCATGCCCATTTCTTGCTCTCTGTTGCAGCAAACCAGAAATCAGTAACTTTCTAAAGCCTTGCACAGCATTCCGGGACCAATTGCAAACAGAGGCAAATTGGGGCATTGCGAGGAATTTCCCGACAAGGCAGTTCGAGCATGCATGCATCTTTCATCATTCGGAACAGAGCTGAGGCGGTCCATTTAGCTTGCATGCTAATTTACTTGCTTTCCTAGTTAATTTGTTAATTAATTAGGGTTTTGTAATATTTAATTATTTATTCGGACTGTATTATTTATTCGGACCCTCCGAGCGAGGGCACAATTGTAATAAGTGTGCGTGTGTGTGATGTATGTCTTCCAACCCCACGTCTTTCTCCCTTTTATTTACTATCTTATGATGGTTAGTTTAGGACATGTTTCAATTAGCATACTTATGCTCACATGTTTGCATCCATTCATCTGTCTTGCATGCATCGGGCTCGGCGTATCATACTAACTGCATTGTATTTCAATTCCGAGTTGAATACGTGTTAGCTGTAGCATCATCATATGCCATCTTAGAATAGCCGAGCCTATCTTAGTTGCATTCTTGTATGTGTTGCACTAGGCATCTCAGCATAGTTAGGATTCATGCATGATTTCTAATTAGCTTCTTTTTTTGGCTTGGAGTACTCGGTAAGTGCTTATGCTTTAGCATCCTTGCATGTGTGTGAGTGACTGCCATGATAGCATGCTTACCATGAGGCTATGTGTTTATATGATATAACTGCCTGAATGCCTGTGGGTGAAGGTTGGGTTATTTGGATTGGAACAATTCATCGACTGCGAGTTTTAAGCCCACTTGAGAGTGGCAAAATCGTGTTTTCTAAAGCCCACCTGAGGGTGGCAAATCCACATTTTAGCCTACTTGCGAGTAGCAAACCGTTTTCAAAACAAACATGAGATGTTTCGTTCCAATTCAAGCGATCCAGTCTATACTTGTATGCTGTGCGCATCATATAGTAAATCTAGGCTAATAACCGGAATAAGAACGCATAATGTTTTGAAAACTAGATATCATGGTTAGTAGAGGCCGATCTTTGATCGGCGAGCGGGAGTGCTCACGAAGTGACCTTCCCCAATCGTACCCAAGTTCCCGAGCCGAGGCGACTTTGGTGATGACGGACACGTAGCCTTAGGCAACGAGTCAGGGTTTCCTAAATTCCCCAAAATAAATATTTAGGTGGCGACTCTGTATCTGGCAAAGCAGTCCATGTTTGGCACTTCTTTCAAAAAATCTATTTTCAAAAGCGATTTGCCGGATTTGGACTCTTTGATGATTCATCGGCCTTGCATTACACTCTGCGAGATTAGATACAGGACCGTGACATTGAGTCCTGAACTGTAGTAAGCCCAAATGAACAAAATGGGATTCCCTCCCGGGACGTTCGGGGACGTCTACAGTTACCCTGTCCTAGTTTCGTTAGGAACTAGCGTTTACTATTCAAACAAAACAGTTTTCACGCAATCCTACATTTCAGGTGAGCATCATGTCTTAGTTTGGAACAGTCTCTATGGATTTTCGATATGCAACTAGCTCGAATGGTCAAAAAGGACACCTCAGCAAGAATACATAATATACCTCTCTCACCTAACACCGAGAAGTGAAACGAGGATCAAACGGTACAACAGTAGTTCAGATCCAAGGGTTGTGTTCCCATCATTGTAGAGCCCACGACCGGTCAGCCTTTTGGCAAGCTTTTAGGCAAGCCTCCAGCAAACCGTCCAGGAATAGCATACGGCAAACATAGTGACTTAAGTGCACCAATGCAAATGCAATGCAAAGAAACATATAAGTATAGATAAAATTTCACATCATAAAGTTCAATTCAAGTTATCTAGATCCCCAGCAGAGTCGCCAAAAACTGTAGCTCTACTTTTCGTGCTCCTTTCGGAAGATGACTAGCCCCATAGTATCGGACTCCTGCAGTTCTGAATCTGATCTCACAAGTGAAATTGAAATAGATAAACACCAAAGAGTCCAAATCCGGCAAATCTTTTGGAAAATCGATTTTGAATCAAATTGCCAAAAATGGACTGCTTTGCCAGATACAGAGTCACCACCTAAATATTTTCAGAAAAATTAGGAACCCATGACTCGTGCCAAAGGCCACGTGTCCGTTATCACAAAGATTGTCTCGGCTCGAGAACTTAGGTACGAGAGGGAAAGGTCATGAATTGAGCACCCCTGCTCGCCCGATCAAAAATCGGCCTCTACTAATCATGATGTGAATCTTATTTACATTATATGCTCTTATTCCAATTATTATGCTAGCATTACTATGTGATGCGCAGACACACAAGTATAGACTAACTTGCAAAATTAGAGCACTTGATTTCATGTTTGTTTTGAAAAGAGTTTGTAAATGTGCAACTCGAAAAAGTGGGCTTAAATGTACATTAATCGAAATCTCCCAATTCAAGCAATTAGCCTTCATCCACAGGCATTCAAACACTTTATCAGATAAGAACTTAGCCTCATGGTGAACATGCTTTACATGGCAACATTAACACACTCATGCAATATTGTAGACACCCCATTTTTGACCATCCTCAAGACTTGGACGTCATTGTTTGAACACGCGGTGATCATCCATGTTTGTGTTCGTTTTGAGTTCCTGAAGGTCTCGGCTACGCGCCCTGCCTTAGGATCTCTCAACTTGTTTGTTTTTGTGTTTGCTTTTGCACCAAACACTTGTTGTTTTGCTTCTCAAGATGGGAAATAGCTTGTTGGCCATCCCCACACCTCACCGGCCATGGCTTGAGGCCACCGACCATGTTTTCTTGCCACCGGCCATTGGTGATGGCCGGTCAGCACTCTTGGAGGTCGGCCGGCCACCTTTGTTGGTCAAATGGCCATTTTTGTTGGTCAACCATTGTTCATCTGCTTTTGGCAGATATTTTGTGCCAGCTGGCATAACTGGCACCCACTTTGCACCCCCTCCATACACGTGTATGGAGGGATTTCCCTCTTGCTTAGCTTGTTGTGTAAGCCTTGCAAGAGTTGGAATTCTATAAGAGGAGGGCTTCTCCTCCCTCCTCAAGCATTCCAAAAAAATCCCAGAGCTCTGAGATTAGGGTTAGAGGATTGTGTATCTATTCTATCTCTATATCTCGCTCTCTTCCATATTGTGTGTGTATTAAGGTGTTTTGTTCATAGTTTTGCATACAAACACCTAGTATTACACTTTCCTTTGGCTACTGAGGTGCTAAGGAGTTATTTTCAGAGTTCTTGAGTTGATCTAAGTTGGAGAGACCAGCTGGAGCATTGTTCTTGAAGAGATCTTCAAGGGTAAGAACTTTACCCCTTTATTCCCCATTTTTGCTTAGGCTTTTAGCCATCCTTGCATCTGTTTTTAAGCTTTGTGTATAACTAATAAAAGTTCTGATTTTGAGTGCTTAAAATAGTTGTTCAAGGTTGTTTTGGTGTTTGGGATTGTTTGACCCCTCTTAGGCCTTATTTAGCCTCTTTTTTGTGCATTTTTGGTGAGCTCCAGGACCACCTTGTCTTGGCCTTCCCACCACTGAAATCCAGAGGGATTTCAGTGGTGGGGATGGAGTTTTAAGGTCCTAAGAAGGAGAGGGTCATCCCCTCTCCTTATTGTCTTCAATACTTGCCATTTTAGCCTCAAGTGTGAGCACCTTGTTTAAGTCCATGTTGGGCATGTCTTAGCTGGTATTTGGTAGTATTTTGCCATGGTTTACCTCTATTTTAAGTTGGTTTAGACACACCATGCATGCTTTGCATACTTGTCTTGTAATGCCATGAAATTACCTTAACATGCTTTGTGCTTTAAGCCTTGTTTCTAGCATGATTTTGGTTTAGCTTTGTGAAGCTTTTGTGCATGTTTTGATGTGCTTGAGGTCTGATTTTGGTTATTTAGGTCGTTCATGACTTACTTTGTATAGCTACCATGTAATCTCCCTTGTAAGCCTTGAGTGTTGGCCCCTCTAGCATGCTCTCTTTGCATCATTTCAATGGTTTGGCACCACTTATCATGTCATTTCAGTCCATATAGCATGTTTGTATACTTGCATTTATGGCTCCTTTGATGCTTCAAAAGGTTTGTGTTCTATGCTCCATGTTTGGACCTTTGTGCATGCCTTTAGATTTAGGCCATTTAGATGCCATCTAGGTGTGTCTTTGGTCTTGTTCAGACCTGCATTGGGACTGTTTTAGGTCTCCATGGCCCTTTGGGGCTTGCTTCATATGGCCTTGGTTTGAGTCACGTGGCTAGTTTTCAAGTTTGAACCTTGCTTGCATGCTTTGATTGTTTTGTTTAGTTGGTTTGGCACCATCCTTAACATGATTTTCAGAGTTCATCATGCTTGTCATTTGTCCATGTTCATCTCCTTTTAAGTGTGCTTAAAAGTCCCCTCTCTATGCTTAAGTGTTGGACCATGTTTGCATGCATGTTTGTATGTGCATTTGCCTTCATTGCCTTGGCATTTGGCCACTGTTTTGGGCCTATTTGGGAGCTGCCCAAATTGGTATAAGTCCATTGTTCGCATGTTGTTGCATGCTCACCTTGCGTGTTGTTGCATGCTTGGCCTATCGCATGTTGTTGCATGCTTGAATCACATTGCATTTGGCATGTACTTCCTTGATTAAGTTGCTTAACATGTTACATGTCTTGCATACTTACATGTTTACATTGCGTCTTGCATGCTTGATTAACTCGCATACTTGGTACATGCTTGTTCGCTTAGGTTGTGTGCCTAGTATACATTGCTTGTTCACATGTTTGATAGATTGTCACATGCTTGCCTGTTTGTCCCCATGCTCATGTTGCATACTTAGCTCGCATGCTTAGGTTGCAATTTGCATGCATTGGCTTGCCTCTTGAATTACCATGATAGAGTTTGGGTCCCTTGTGTTTTTTTTTTATGTGCATTACATTTGACATCAAAATGCACAACTTGGCTCCTTGGACCATCACATATTGAAATGCGCGATTGGTGGTCCGATGGTCGAACACCATACCCCTTTGAGTCATAAACATGATAAGGGGTGTGGTGGTGCAAACATTGCTTTGAAATGCATTGCCATGCATTGTCTTGTCCTCTGCTACTGTCAAAACAAGATTCTGCAGGCATAGATGGCCGACCGACCACATTGAGTGCTGGCCGACCACAAAGCTCTGGCCGAGGGCCATATCAATGGTCGATGACCACTTTCCCATGGCCGGTGACCATTCCTCATGGCCGGTGGCACCCCACAGTGTTCATAGAGTGCTCCTTGGGACTTGTGCAATTTTCAGAGGCATAAAATAGTTAAAATAGAGGCAGCTTGTGCATAGTGGTGGATTTCCGAGCGGAGTCGAGCACGCATGCATTGGACCCTCTTCTCGAGGCTGTTTTATCGCTTTATTAGCTTAGTTAATTTGCTTAACTAGTTAATTGGTTTGTAACTATTTAATTAGCTTGTTAGTTGATTAAATTGTATTATTCTTTCGGTCCCTCCGAGCGAGGGCGAATTTGTAATAAGCGTGCGTGTGTGTGATGCATGTTTCAACCCCCACTTCTTTCTCCCTTTTACTTACCTGCTTTTGATGGTTAGTATTAGGACATGTTTTGATTAGCATACTTATGATAGCATGTTTGCATCCATTCATTTGTATTGCATGCACCGGCTCGGCGCATCATACTAATTGCATAGTATTTCAAATCTATCTTGAATACATGTCAATTGCATTTCACATGCCATCCATAGATTAGCCGAGCCTATTCTAGCTGCATTTTGCTTGTGATGCATTAGCCATCTAACATGGACTTGGATCATACATTTGATTACTAACATGTTCCTTGTTTTGGCTTGGAGTACTAGGTGAGTGTTTATGCTTTAGCATCTCGCATGAGTGTGAATGTTAACATGAAAGAATGCTTGCCATGAGGCTAACTACTTAGTTGATTTACTACCTGAATGCCTGTGGGTGAAGGTTGGATTGTTTGAGTTGGAACAACTCGTTGAAATCCGTGTTTTTGCCTACTTGCGAGTAGCAAATTTCAAACTGTCTTTCAAACAAGCGGATATGCAATGCTTTGTTCCAAATTAGGCGATCTAGTCTATACTTGTGTGTTGTGCACGTCACCTAGTAATTCTAGCTAATTAACCGGAATAAGCATGCATAATGTTTTCAAAACTAGATATCATGGTTAGTAGAGGCCGATCTTTGATCGGGCGAGCGGGGGTGCTCATAGCTGACCTTCCCCAATCGTACCCAAGTTCTCGAGCCGAGGCAACTTTGGTGATGACGGACACGTGGCCTTAGGCAACGTGTCAGGGTTTCCTAAATTCCCCCAAAATAAATATCTAGGTGGCGACTCTGTATCTGGAAAAGCAGTCCATGTTTGGCACTTCTTTCAAAAAAATCTGTTTTCAAAAACGATTTGCCAGATTTGGACTCTTTGATGATTCATCGGTCTTGCATTGCATTCTGCGAGATTAGATACAGGACCGTGAAATTTGAGTCCGAACTGTAGCGAGCCCAACGAACAAAACGGGGGATTCCCTCCCAGGACGTTCGGGGACGTCCACAGTTTCTGGCGACTCTGCTGGGGACTTTAGAGAGCTTGACTCGAACTCATGATATCTTGTTTTGATTACACTCATGTGTTTCTTTGCATTGCATTTGCATTGGTGTGCCTAGGTCACAGTGTTTGCCGTCTGCTATTCCTGAACGGTTTGCCGGAGGCTCACTTCGAGAAGCGTGCCATAAGGCTGACCGGTTACGGGCTCTGCCACGATGGGAACACAAACCCTGGTTGTCACCGGGGCACCCTTTTGACTATTCGACCTAGTGCATGTTTGGAATCCATAGTGACCATTCCAAGCTAGGACAGGTTGCTACCCGATTATAGGTTGTTTGAAACCGCTGCGTGCATAGTGAAACCATAACTCCTGACAAAATAGGACAGGGAAACCCTACCCCAAAATAGGGGTGTTTTGGCTCTTGCTTCCTTGTTATGTTCTTTTTGAGTTGACCTCTACAGGGAATGCATATATCAGTTTGCAAGTCCAAGTATTAGGCCTGAGGGTATTAGTATCAGTGTTTTGAGGAATCAGTTATATCTGCGGGTATCAGATTCAGTTTTTGGGATAGTGATTTTGGGGAACAGTGATCAGTAGTAGAGTACAGTTATTCATCTATGCTTGTGTCTGTTCTGATTGGGCCAAAAATGCTGCGTGTTTTCTCTTTCAGTTCAGAGATTTAGTGCAGAATAGCCAGTGTTCTCCTTTGCAAGGCGAGATAGACATCTAATCTGTCAGTCACCGTTCAGTTCAGCGGACTTATGATGACACAAAGTTCAGAAGAAATAGTGGTTATGGCAGCCACATTGGACCAAGGAAACATCTTGCGGGATGAGACCAATGTTGAAGTACCATACCCGCCTAGGTCGCCTGCCGCGCGCCTGGTCTGGATGCCACAGTTGTGTCAAGCTCATGAGCCCACCACGTTTGAATTGATGGGAATGATTGGTGATCTTCAGCGATCTGTGGCTGATCTTGCCTATGGAATGTCGGCTTCGCCACCAACCACATCCTACGCCGGGAATTTTGTACCGCAGGAGCCCCCGCTATTGGGGCGAATTGTGATCGAGCTCAGCCAACCTGAGGCTGTCTCAAGCTATGGCCATGACATGGCAACAACAACCGGGTTCCACTCTGATATAGCAACCCAAACCCTCGATCAAGCTGAGGCTAGAAGTAAGAACAAAGTGGGAACAGACGCTGATCCCGTTGAACAACTGCTGTGGGCAGTCGAGGCTTTGAAAGCCAGTGGATTGAGTAAACAGCAAATATTTGTAGTCGTGGCTAAGACTGTGGATGATGCTTTCCCTACTCCAACCGAGGGGAGTTCCAGCCAGGCAGAAAATCAGGATAGGCCCCGTCATGCCAGAACAGTTCCCTCCAATCCTAACCCTGCACCGGGAAAGGATCAGAAAGCCAAGGCGGCACCTGCCGATCCTTTTGCCAGTGCGTCCGGCAAAAGTCAGGAAACCTGAAAGTATCTACCTCGAGGTCGCAGAGTCTTCCACGCCCTTTATATGCATTTGTCTAAGGCGCTCCAGATCCTTGCCAAAAAGGGCCATCTTAGACCCCTTAAACCTCGGCCTCTCCCGAAGAACCTCCCTCCCTCACATGATGCTACCTTATATTGCGCGTACCACCAGCAAACTAGTCATGGCACCGACAACTGTTTCTGACTTCGTCATGAAGTACAGGATTTGATCGACAATGAGGTCATCCTCCCACCTACCTCAGCGAAGTCTGTCACTACTGAGTTGTTAGATTTCGAGGATACCATGAGTATGTGATCAAAAGTTGGTCCACCTGCGGGCGGCGCTCAGTTTACTTCGGATGTAGCGTATGGCACACACATTGGAGCATTTGCGAATGCTGGTTTTGCACTTCCTGACTTGGGTATTCAGTCAGTTTTGTTATCTTGTATATAAGTAGTCTTTTTGTACTATGTCGGTCAGGTCTGTCTTGTTGTGTTGAGTCAGTCCTGTTGAACAGAAGTTCGGTGATTTCGGGGGTGTTACCTCGGATATCACTATTTTATTTTGTGTTTATCCTTTTGCTTTCTTTTGAGTCTGTCTCTACTGTGGAGCCAGTTGCAACCAGGAAATCTGAATGAAACAGCTGTGGCTGTTATGTTTTTGTGCCTATTGCTACTTTGAGCCTGTTGTGCCAGCAAGTTTAGAATGAAACGGTAGCGCATTTCACCTGCTCTTTTGTGCCTGTAAGTCATTGTATTGACCTAAGTTTTTCAAAACTTTTCGAACAATGTGATGAAAACGAAGAGGAAGGAATTCCTTGGGGTTTGCAAAATTTGACCAATTGAGAGAAAGAGAGGCATGCTAAGCCCTTAACGAATGAGATCATGCTTGTTAGTGTGATACTGAGAAGGACCCTAGCTTGATCCAGATTGGTTCTACACTGTCTTCAGCACGAGCGATTTGTCGCTTTCTTAAAAAAATTTCCAAAAATGTTTTGCGCAGTCCTGTGAAGACCTGTGTGGAATCGCTCTTGAGATTGTGTAGCCCAGGATCACTCTCAGCCTCAAGATTCAACCCCTTGCTCTCAAAACCTTGGACGTGAATTCAGAATGTTCAACGGCCAACCGCAATATGAGGCTTGTATGGCCAGATCAAGAAGCACCCCTCGAACAAGGGGCAAAAGATGTTAGAGAATGTACTCAGAAGAGTCCACGATGAAGATCGGCAAGAATGCCAAATCCCAGAAGGGAAGAAAGAAGAAGGTATCGCTGAAGGGAAACTGAGTTCCGATCCACAGCGCTAGGGGCAAATTCAGCCCCCCATTGGATGGACTCCTGCGTCGTCAGCGAACAACAGTCGTTCTCTTGGATTCAGATGACTCCAGGATATCAAAAAACCATTTGGCATGGACCAAGCTACACTTTTACCCTTGAGAGGCTCGCTGGGCCGAAAAACCCGGAAGGGCGACCCAGGCAAAAGTTAGAGCAAGAAAAAGAAGAAAAAGAAAAAAAAAAAAAAAAAAAAAAAAAAGAAGATGAAAAAGAAAAAGAAGAAAAGAAATGAAAAGAATCGAAAAGAAAAACAAAGCTCGCAAGGTCGAAAACCTGAAAGGGCGGCCTCGGCAAAAGTTAGAGCGTAAAAGGAGAGGTTAATACACGAGTGTACCTTAACCCCGAAACTACGTAAGGCTTGATTCGCATGTTTGGGATACATAGGCAACTTCATTCTGAAGTCCAGCCACAAACACTTCCAACGTGACTGTGTCCATATATTGGTTTTGGCCATCTTCGCCTTCTCTGTATCCGAGAGTTCGGTTGCGATCATCACTAATGAGGATTGATTACAGTTTGCTGTAGCGTTATCCAGACAAGGGGCAACTTTTCGTTGCCGTGAGTCGCCATTCAAACAAGGGGCAACTTTCCATTGCCATGCAGCTCCCTTCAAGCAAGGGGCAATTTTCCTTCGGATCCGAGGTTGCGCATCTCTAGAGTAGGTTACGTGCTCGTTGAGCACTGGCTGTTTGCCAAAAACGGTTTTTGAGAATTTTTACTGAAGTTGACTAATTTCTTGAAAATTATTCCATCTTTTCCAAAAATTGAACCTTTTCTTGGACCTAAAAAGGAAAATTTTCAGTGCTCATAACCTAACTCGCATGATTTCAAATCAAAAATGGAACAAGCGTGTTGATCTAACTCTCATTTTGGTCAAAATTGTTTTAGTAGAAAACCAAAACAAAAAAATGGTCAAAATGATGAACTAGGGGCACAGTTGAATCAGGCTTCCTGTTTTTCCCCCCTCGCCAGCATACTTGCCAGAAGAGGGCACGACTGGAGCTGTTTGTAAATGGCTGAAAGCTCTCTCACCCTCCGAGCAACGAGGTATCAAACCAAGTGCGAAGCACGAATTGGAATAGGTCAAGATACTCCACTCGCTCATTTGGGGCATCGGCTAGACGACACCGGAAGAAATAGCTGCGAGCTAACAGCATTGGGCATGAACCCACAACTTCTCGTTTATTCATCAACCACCCAGGGGAGAAGGATTGAAAAATGAGAGATTGTGTGATGAGAGAAAAAGTGAGAAAAGGGCTTTTTCAGAAAAAATAGAGCCTCAGAGCCGAGTGATGTGAGAATCACAAATAAGAAAGGGTGGGAATAATACCTGGAGAAACTAGCTCCTCGCGAACTGAGAGGTTCCTTGTCTTTGTAACACGTCTGTGTGTCGTGTCTTTTGTTTGTTTACCTCAGCTTTTGTTTTGAGCCTTTTTCGAGTCCTACTCGATGTGTTTAGGTCATGTACCTTTTGTTGAGTCGTAGTATGCTGTGTTCAGTTGTAGACTCAATACTCGGTTGAGAACCCTTTTCTCATTTTCAAAAAAAAAAATCGTTTTGTGCTCAGAGTGCTGTGTCATTCTCCACATTTGTGCAAAGCAAGACTAGTTCTTTCAACGACCGCAGGGTTTGACCCAAGTCATGTCAGAATAGTAAAACCTGGACCTATCTGAAGCTTTTTTTTTGGGTTCCGGGCTGCGAAGCAAAAGAAGAAAGGGAAAATTTGGGGCATGTGAGTGTGTTTCAATTTCGCCGCCGATTCCACCTTTGTATTCTGCCTTTTCAGATTAGACTATTTGTTCAGGATTCGCCGTGTGCAGAATGAACCAAGCGCTGTATTATGGGCTGTATGTTCAGAATGAGCAGTATTGTGGTATGGGTTGCTTTGTCGTTGGCCGGTCCATCACCTGGTTATTACGATGCAAGTGTTCCAATTCTCAAACAAAAGATCAATCTCACTTACATTGTTATGTAATGTGATGCAATGCGATACGATGTGATGTGCAAATGTAACACCTTTCTTTTTCAAACAAAAAGCTTGTTTCATTTCATCATCTTTTCAAGTACATAGCTTTGAAGAAAATAAAACCTGCCTGCGGCAGTACAGTGTGCTCAAGCTACCAGTAAAAAGAAAAGTAAAACAAAAAAAAGAAAAGCAGTAAAAGTCTAGATAGATCAGTGTCAAGTGGTCTCAGGCCTGAGGGTCTGTCATCGTCCTCTTTCCTGAACGAAGGTCCAGGAGCATCATCGTCAGCACCATCATCTGAGCCCGAGCCCGAGTCATCTTCGGTCTCCTCCTCGGACGACTCTGCCTCCGTCTCCGCCTCTGTCCCGAACTCATCATCGTCGGGAACCGGTGCTCGAGAGCTGCTCCCAACATGAGTGCACCCCGCTTTGGTACGGGGATGTACTGTGCCTCCTCGCCCTCCTCCTCGAGCAGGTGCAGATGGTCCTGCTGGAGCACCCCCTGCAATCGGAATCTAGAATGGGGCCTGAAAAGGACAAATGGCAAACGCATTAGTACGCTACGCAAAGCAGATTATGAATACTGTGAGTAGTGTATGAATACAAAATGTAGTGTATGAGTACAGTGTATGAAAGCCATGAGCAGTATATCAGTGAAGAATGCAGTGTATGGGTACAGAGTATGAATGCTGTGAGCGATGTATGAATACAGAATACAGTGCAGTGTATGAATGCTATGAGCAATGCTGTGAAACAATCTGCGGATTATAGTGTGTCAAATGGCGTAAGGGCCGTGTATCAAGTGTTGTGTTGGCGGTGCGAAGCGTCAGATTATGTGAAACAGTTTATGTAGAGTTTGAGACTGTGGTCAAAAAGGAACTTACCGGGATGCCGTAGATGGTCAGTAGATCGAGGCTCCGCTGAAGCATCCCCATCACGGAGGCGGTCAACTCTAGGGACTGGCGAGTATACTCGGAGGAAGCCTGCAAAAGTGTTAGAAGTATCAGTATTTTTGCGGAATATCGAAAAGAAATGAAACGAAATGACTGTGTAGAATGCAAAATGCAGAAGTACATACCGGGGGCAAGCCATGGAATCCGATTAACTAACTCATGATCAGCCGGAGGAGGAGCGATGGGGATCTGGTAAGTCTCCCCACCCTGCCCTCAGCATGTCATCATAGTAGGCAGCTCGGGCCACCTAACCCCCCGCCCTCTCCAGGACCCAACTCCCTACTCTCTCTGAGACCCCCGGGACCCACTCCCGCCTTGGGCTTGAGGTGCCCGTTGCGCTCCTGCCTCCTCTCTGCTGTGTGCCGCTGGTCTCTCCCCCCTCAACTCAGCGAACACCCGTCAGTGGCCGCATGATGTAAGTCTGGATGAACTCTGTGTAGTCGCCCTCGTCTATAAACTGCTCATAACTCCGACCAACCGCGTGGCGGGTCAGCTCCGCCAAGGTGTACCTCTCGGTGTACCTCGCGTGGGTAGGAGGAGGTGCTGGAACCCGCTGCTCGGGCACGCCCAAGGTCTGCCGCATGAAGCGTTCTCCAAAGTACCAAGCCTGGTCGACCAAGCCCTCCAACAGAATCCTGGATCGGGCGATCTCCTGAGTGCCCTCATACCACTCCCGAACCGCGATAGGCAATGAGGCCCATGGCTGGCAGGTGATCTGCAAATGAAGTACAGTTTGTTTTCTACTGTTGTTGAAAATGCAATGCAAAGCGAAGCTTAAATGAACTGCAAGTTCTAAAATACCTCTGCGGTGGTGATGGTGTCGCAGTAGCGACGGAAGAACATGAAAGAATCTTGAGGCCTCCGCTCGCGCCTCACGTCGAAGCGATGGGAGAATGGGATCATAGGGGGCATCTCCTCCTCCAGTACTGGGGCAAGCCTAGGAAAGTAGGCATACACCCACAACTGTATAGTGTGACAGAACAGATATGAGTAGTATACAGATACGAGCGGTATACAGATAAAGTAGTATGCAGGTAAAGCAGAAAGCAGTGTATTGTGCAGTATGTGCAGCATACAGCCAGAATAAAGCATATTGCATCTGCGCAGTGTATGTGGTGTACAGATAATGTAAAGCAGAAATGTAAAACAGAAAAGAAGATGTACCTCCCAAGCTCGCCAGTAGCCTCCGAGCAACTGTCCGCTGAGGCGGGAGAATGAGCTCATATAGCCGTAGAGAGTGGCCAAGCTGGCACCACCCCAGTCATAGCGGCGGATCTGTGTCACATCCACCAGTGCGCTCCGCAAGTAGAGGGCGACGGTGTTCGCCAGGTCGGCAAACAGAGTGGTCCCCAATAAGAACATGATGAAACCCCGGGCGTACTGCTCCTCCTCCTCCCGGGTAGTAGGCGCCTGGATCCGGAAATGAGCCTCAAACCAAGAGTATCTCACAAACCCTGCTCGAGCGAGGGGTGGCTGAGTGCCGAGCAAATAAAGCTGAGCGGCGTCCCACTCGTCCATGTCAGTATCAAAGGGGATCGGATCACCGCCTACCCCAATGCCAGTGAGCATCGAGAAGTCGAAGGGACTCATCGTCATCTCCCCGGTGGCCGAAAGGTGGAAGGAGTCAGTGGTGTCCCACCACCTCTCTACCAGAGCGGCCAGAAGGGGCCTGCTCGCAGTGAGGTACGAGAGTCCCATGCAGAAGGTCCCAAAACCGGCCTGATCAACGATCTGACGAACTGCGTCAGGTAGCTCCATGTACCATCCCCGGGCCTCGGCGTTCCCATACCCTCGGAAGGCATAGGAATCTCCCTGTGATTTAAAGCAGGCAGTCGCGAAGCAATATCATCTATACATGTTTTTGAAAGCATACAGACAGCGTGTGTGCGCATGTTCAAATTCAAACAGACATCGGTGCCGGTGTGCTTGCAGAGAACTACAGCGTATGATGTGTTGGTATGTTCAAGTGGTTCAGTGGAAAGACAGCGGTGTGCACGTGTTCAGATTCAAGCAGGTATTGTGTGCAGGTGTACTCACAGTGAACTATAGCATCTGATGTATCGGTGTGTTCAAAGTGGTTCAGTGGAAAGACAGCGTGTGTGCACGTGTTCAGATTCAAGCAGGTATCGTGTGCGGGTGTGCTCGCAGTGAACTACAGCATCTGATGTATCGGTGTGTTTAAGTGGTTCAATGAGAAGACGGCGTGTGTATATGTGTTCAAAGATCAAACAGATATCGAGTGTAGATGTGTTCGTAGTGGACCACAGCATACGACATACCAGTGTATCTGAGTTAAGCAGTTAAAAGAACAGTATTGACTAGCACAGTTATATGTTCTACATTGCAGGAAATGAAACGGGGAAGAGTGTACCTCAGAAGCGCCGTATGACAGATGTGACTCTGGCTCGCGCAGTAGAAGCTCCAGTGGCACGCCTCGCGCGTAGCTCCGGAAGTGGCGGAGGCTGTCAGGAGGGAGCACAATGCACCGCCGGCCTGTAGGTCGCCGGATCGAACGGTCGGACGCGGAGAGGGAGGAGCTCGACCTCGGGGTCCACGTCCATCTCCGGGGAAGCCCCGCCCTGTGGAAGATTGTCTGCCATGTCGAGTAGGGCGCGAAAATGGCCAGAAATGTGAAAACCGAGCGAGAATGTGAAAAGTCAACTAAAAAGTCAACCCCGAGAGGGTGAAAAATGGCCGGAAAGGTCGAAGTGCGGAAAAGGCACGAGAATCAAGGTAAACTCGAGGGAAACAAACCTCGAATGGTGGAAATCAAGAAAGAGACACCGGATTTGAGATTTGTTCGGCTCAAAATGTTCGAAACGCGAAGGAGTTCACGAATCGAACAACGAAACGGGCCCGAAAACTGAGGAAAAGCGAGGGTAGAAGGTTGGAAAATGACCTAGAGAGATGGGGGAAGATTTTTCGAGCAAGAGGCAAGTGAGAAAATAGGGCTAGAAGCCCTATATTTAAAGACCCGTGCCGAATTGACAATACTGCCCCGAACAGGCATTTTTGGTCGGTCGGCCACATTTTTGGCCGGTCGGCCAAATAGATGGCCGGGGGCCTTATTTTGTGGCCGGTGGATGGCCGGTGGACTCCCCTGATGGCCGGTGAGCCTCCTACATCCTTGTTTTGGTCAGATGTATGGTTTGGGGCCCTATTTGCTCAAGACAGTGCGAGGAACGGCATTTTTGAAGCTTAATCGGTCTCCGTTTTGACCTTGGACCGTGTTTTCTATGTGCGATCCTTGAATACGTACGGGGTGTATCCTTTTTTGTATCCTTTTGCAAATCTTGCGAAGTTCGGAAACTGCTTTAAATACGTTGCATTGTTATGCATATCTCGTATGCGTTGCAGCGCGCATCATACGCGCATTGTCATGCACATATGTTATGCGTCATCACGTACGCCACACTTGCATTGTTTTGCATCTTCTTTAGGTCGCATTGTCATGTGCACCTCACATGCGTTCACATGCATGACCCTTGTCACGCGTTGTCACGCATACCTCACATGCATTGTCATGCATCTCCTCTTACCTCGCATTGTCATGCGCAGTTCATTTGCATTGTCATGCACTTCAAAAGACGCACGTCGTCGCGCATTCTTTCATTCGCATTATCATGCATTTCAAAAAAAAAACAAAGAAACAAACATGCAATATCATCCACATTTCATTCATTCATTATCATGCATTTCAAACAAAAAAAAAAAACATACATTATCATACGTGTTTCATTTGCATTATCATGCATCTCTCTACTACATCATTAAATATTGCATTGTACTCACTATAAATATTAGCATTGTATAGAATTGCATTGTACATAAGTTTACATGCATCCATTGTATATAGTGCATTGTACATAGTTTACATACATATTCTACATATCGCATTGTAGTTTGCATGCATTTGCTGCATCACATTCGTTTATGGCTTAGCGTTTCCTTTCCATGTTGAGCTTGGTCTGGTATGTGCCCATACTTTTCGCGTTGAAGCACCGTTATGATATTATGTGTACGCACCTAGTGTTGTGGGTGACGGCACCGTTACTCTTCTGTGTTAACACGCAGTTTTATGTGTCCACGCCTTTCCTAGGCAAGATACGGTTTGATTGCATGCCTTATCCCTTCCATCTATTGCATATAGAATATATTTGTATTGTAGTTTGCATGCATTGTCTTGCATCCTCCCGTCCACTCGTGTTGTTGCGCATTCTTAGGTTGCATTGTCTTGCATCCTTCCGTCCACCCGTGTTGTTTCGCATTCTTAGGTTGCATTGTCTTGCATCCTCCCGTCCACCCGCATTGTTGCGCATTCTTAGGTTGCATTATCTTGCATCCTCCCGTCCACCCCCGTTGTTTTGCATTCTTAGGTTGCATTGTCTTGCATCCTCCCATCCACCCGCGTTGTTTCGCATTCTTAGGTTGCATTGTCCTGCATCCTCCTCGTCCACCGGTGTTGTTGCGTCATTCTTAGGTTGCGTTGTCTTGCATCCTCCCGTCCACCCGCGTTGTTGGGCATTCTTAGGTTGCATTGTCTTGCATCCTCCCATCCACCCGCGTTGTTTCGCATTCTTAGGTTGCATTGTGTTGCATCCTCTCTCCGTCCACCCGCGTTGTTTTCGTATTCTTAGGTTGCATTGTCTTGCATCCTCCCGTCCACCCGCGTTGTTTGCGCATCCTTAGGTTGCATTGTCTTGCATCCTCCCGTCCACTCGCGTTGTTTCGCATTCTTAGGTTGCATTGTCTTGCATCCTCCCGTCCACCCGCGTTGTTTTCGCATTCTTAGGTTGCATTGTCGTGCACCCTTCCATTCAAGTTCCTATACACATTGCATGCGTTGTCGCGTTATGCTTTACTTATATGTGTTCAAGTTCCTATACACATTGCATGCGTTGTCGCGTTATGCTTTACTTATATGTGTTCAAGTTCCTATACACATTGCATGTGTTGTCGCGTTATGCTTTACTTATATGTGTTTAAGTTCCTTTTTCACACATTGCATGCGTTGTCGCGTGTGCTTTACTTATAGG
This sequence comes from Camellia japonica, assembly GCA_030407325.1. NCBI lineage: Eukaryota > Viridiplantae > Streptophyta > Magnoliopsida > Ericales > Theaceae > Camellia > Camellia japonica. Next base: position 44,501,738 of record JAPPVO010000017.1, read on the forward strand.
TGTCTATGTTTCAAATTGCATTGTTATGCACACGCTCGGGTTGCGTTGTCATGCACCCCTTTCACCCGCATTGTCATGCACCCCTTCACTAGCATTGTGACGCACTTTCAATTGCATTGTTATGCATACTTCTAACAATATTGAACCTGTTAAGTTTCTTTCTCTTTCAGGCACGATATTGTATGTACGGTTCATTTGAAGGTGGCGCGACCAGACGAACCGCACAGGTATTGTATTCTCCGCATCAAACGTAGCGAGAATTACATAATTCTCTTACATCCTTTCTACATTGTAATGTAGTTGGATTTGTGTTTGATTGCTTAAAACTACTGCATGTTTTGCTTCATTACAGCTTTCTTTTGCATGATCATGAGTTATGTTCGGCTTTGTGCATTGTTTTGCATTTTGCCCCTGCCTTCGGGCGCATATCTTTGTTTGTAGCTTGTATGCTTTGTCTAAGTCTTCGGCCTTGTCAAAAATGGGTCGTCTCAGGGCTTTGACATTCCACTCCCGTCATTGTTATGACTTTCGAGTTCTGTCAAAGAGGGGCAACTGTAGACACCCCATTTTTGACCATCCTCAAGACTTGGACGTCATTGTTTGAACACTCGGTGACCATCCATGTTTGTGTTCGTTTTGAGTTCCCGAAGGTCTCGGCTACGGGCCCTGCCTTAGGATCTCTCAACTTGTTTGTTTTTGTGTTTGGTTTTGCACCAAACACTTGTTGTTTTGCTTCTCACGATGGGAAATAGCTTGTTGGCCATCCCCATACCTCACTGGCCATGGCTTGAGGCCACCGGCCATGTTTTCTTGCCACCGGCCATTGGTGATGGCCGGTCAGCACTCTTGGTGGTCGGCCGGCCACCTTTGTTGGTCAAATGGCCATATTTTTTGGTCGACCACTGTTCATCTACTTTTGGCAGATATTTTGTGCCAGCTGGCACCCACTTTGCACCCCATCCATACACGTGTATGGAGGGATTTCCCTCTTGCTTAGCTTGTTGTGTAAGCCATGCAAGAGTTGGAATTCTATAAGAGGAGGGCTTCTCGTCCCTCCTCAAGGGTTCCAAAAAAATCCCAGAGCTCTGAGATTAGGGTTAGAGGATTGTGTATCTATTCTATCTCTATATCTCCCTCTCTTCCATATTGTGTGTGTATTAAGGTGTTTTGTTCATAGTTTTGCATACAAACACCTAGTATTACACTTTCCTTTGGCTACTGAGGTGCTAAGGAGTTATTTTCAGAGTTCTTTGAGTTGATCTAAGCTTGGAGAGACCAGCTGGAGCATTGTTCTTGAAGAGATGTTTCAAGGGTAAGAACTTTACCCCTTTATTCCCCATTTTTGCTTAGGCTTTTAGCCATCCTTGCATCTGTTTTTAAGCTTTGTGTATAACTAATAAAAGTTCTGATTTTGAGTGCTTAAAATAGTTGTTTAAGGTTGTTTTGGTGTTTGAGATTGTTTGACCCCTCTTAGGCCTTGTTTAGCCTCTTTTTTGTGCATTTTTGGTGAGCTTCGGGACCACCTTGTCTTGGCCTTCCCACCACTAAAATCCAGAGGGATTTCAGTGGTGGGGATGGAGTTTTAAGGTCCTAAGAAGGAGAGGGCCATCCCCTCTCCTTATTGTCTTCAATACTTGCCATTTTAGCCTCATGTGTAAGCACCTTGTTTAAGTCCATGTTGGGCATGTCTTAGCTGGTATTTGGTAGTATTTTGCCATGGTTTACCTCTATTTTAAGTTGGTTTAGACACACCATGCATGCTTTGCATACTTGTCTTGTAATGCCATGAAATTGCCTTAACATGCTTTGTGCTTTAAGCCTTGTTTCTAGCATGATTTTGGTTTAGCTTTGTGAAGCTTTTGTGCATGTTTTGATGTGCTTGAGGTCTGATTTTGGTTATTTAGGTCGTTCATGACTTACTTTGTATAGCTACCATGTAATCTCCCTTGTAAGCCTTGAGTGTTGGCCCCTCTAGCATGCTCTCTTTGCATCATTTCAATGGTTTGGCACCACTTATCATGTCATTTCAGTCCATATAGCATGTTTGTATACTTGCATTTATGGCTCCTTTGATGCTTCAAAAGGTTTGTGTTCTATGCTCCATGTTTGGACCTTTGTGCATGCCTTTAGATTTAGGCCATTTAGATGCCATCTAGGTGTATCTTTGGTCTTGTTCAGACCTGCATTGAGACTGTTTTAGGTCTCCATGGCCCTTTGGGGCTTGCTTCATATGGCCTTGGTTTGAGTCCCGTGGCTAGTTTTCAAGTTTGAACCTTGCTTGCATGCTTTGATTGTTTTGTTTAGTTGGTTTGGCACCATCCGTAACATGATTTCCAGAGTTCATCATGCTTGTCATTTGTCCATGTTCATCTCCTTTTAAGTGTGCTTAAAAGTCCCCTCTCTATGCTTAAGTGTTGGACCATGTTTGCATGCATGTTTGTATGTGCATTTGCCTTCATTTCCTTGGCATTTGGCCACTGTTTTGGGCCTATTTGGGAGCTGCCCAAATTGGTATAAGTCCATTGTTCGCATGTTGTTGCATGCTCACCTTGCGTGTTGTTGCATGCTTGGCCTATCGCATGTTGTTGCGTGCTTGAATCACATTGCATTTGGCAGGCGCTTCCTTGATTAAGTTGCTTAACATGTTACATGTCTTGCATACTTACATGTTTACATTGCATCTTGCATGCTTGATTAACATGCTTGTTCGCTTAGGTTGTGTGCCTAGTATACATTGCTTGTTCACATGTTTGATAGGTTGTCACATGCTTGCATGTTTGCATGTTTGTCCCCATGCTCATGTTGCATACTTAGCTCGCATGCTTAGGTTGCATTTTGCACGCATGGCTTGCCTCTTGAATTACCATGATAGAGGTTGGGTCCCTTGTGTTTTTTTTTTTTTATGTGCATGACATTTGACATCAAAATGCACAGCTTGGCTCCTTGGACCATCCCGCATTGAAATGCGCGATTGGTGGTCCGAGGGTCGAACACCATACCCCTTTGAGGCGTAAACATGATAAGGGGTGTGGTGGTGTAAACATTGCTTTGAAATGCATTGCCATGCCTTGTCTTGTCCTCTACTGCTGTCAAAACAGGATTCTGCAGGCATAGATGGCCGACCGACCACATTGAGTGCCGGCCGACCACAAATCTCTGGCCGAGGGCCATATCAATGGTCGATGACCACTTTCCCATGGCCGGTGGCACCCCACAGTGTTCATAGAGTGCTCCTTGGGACTTGTGCAATTTTCAAAGGCATAAAACAGTGAAAACAGAGGCAGCTTGTGCATAGTGGCGGATTTCCGAGCGGAGTCGAGCACGCATGCATTGGACCCTCTTCCCAAGGCTGTTTTATCGCTTTATTAGCTTAGTTAATTGGTTTGTAACTATTTAATTAGCTTGTTAGTTGATTAAATTATATTATTCTTTCGGTCCCTCCGAGCGAGGGCGAATTTGTAATAAGCGTGCGTGTGTGTGATGCATGTCTTCCAACCCCCACTTCTTTCTCCCTTTTACTTACCTGCTTTTGATGGTTAGTATTAGGACATGTTTTGATTAGCATACTTATGATAGCATGTTTGCATCCATTCATTTGTGTTGCATGCACCGAGCTCAGCGCATCATACTAATTGCATAGTATTTCAAATCTATCTTGAATACATGTCAAATTGCATTTCACATGCCATCCATAGATTAGCCGAGCCTATTCTAGCTGCATTTTGCTTGCGATGCATTAGCCATCTCAACATGGACTTGGATCATACATTTGATTACTAACATGTTCCTTGTTTTGGCTTGGAGTACTAGGTGAGTGTTTATGCTTTAGCATCTCGCATGACTGTGAATGTTAACATGAAAGCATGCTTGCCATGAGGCTAACTGCTTAGTTGATTTACTGTCTGAATGCCTGTGGGTGAAGGTTGGATTGTTTGAGTTGGAACAACTCATTGAAATCCGTGTTTTAGCCTACTTGCGAGTAGCAAATTTCAAACTGTCTTTCAAACAAGCGGATATGCAATGCTTTGTTCCAAATTAGGCGATCTAGTATATACTTGTGTGTTGTGCGCATCACCTAGTAATTCTAGCTAATTAACCGGAATAAGAATGCATAATGTTTTCAAAACTAGATATCATGGTTAGTAGAGGCCGATCTTTGATCGAGCGAGCGGGGGTGCTGATAGCTGACCTTCCCCAATCGTACCCAAGTTTCCGAGCCGAGGCAACTTTGGTGATGACGGACATGTGGCCTTAGGCAACGAGTCAGGGTTTCCTAAATTCCCCCAAAATAAATATTTAGGTGGCGACTCTGTATCTGGCAAAGCAGTCCATGTTTGGTACTTCTTTCAAAAAAATCTGTTTCCAAAAACGATTTGCCGGATTTGGACTCTTTGATGATTCATCGGTCTTGCATTGCACTCTGCGAGATTAGATACGGGACCGTGAAATTTGAGTCCGAACTGTAGTGAGCCCAACGAACAAAATGGGGGATTCCCTCCCGGGACATTCGGGGACGTCCACAAATATGGTAAAGCAATGAATGCTCACCTAGTACTCCAGGCCAAAAAAGATGAAAGAGTTTAGAATAATGGTTGATCCTAACTAATGCAATATGACTAATGCAACGCATGTAATATGCACTATAAATAGGCTCAGCTACTTAACATAACATGTGAATCAATTTAATAGCATGCAGTCTAAGCAGGTATTCAAAGAAGCGTTAAACTAACAATGCGAGTTTAGAATGATGAACCGACCGTCGATGCATGCAATACAAGTGGATGCAAAGCATGAGAGATGCTCAACGAAACATGATGCCCTAAAACAAACCATCATAAGCAAGTAAATAAAAGGGAGAAAGAAGTGGGGTTGGAAGACATACACATTATTACAACATTTGCGCCTTCACGCAGGAGGGTCCGAATAAATTAACTAGCTAAGCTAATTAACTAACTATTACAAACCTAAATGAAATAAATTAACTAAATTAGCTAATTAATTATTACAACAACAAATTAAAATGCTAGTCTAGAAATAATTAGAACACCAAACTAACTAATTATTTACAAAACAAAATTAACTAGCTACAAGTAATTAATTACAACACTCTAAATATTTAAAGAAATGACTAAGCTAAGTAATTAAACCAAATAGCCCCGGGAAACGAGGAATGATCATGCATGCGCTCAGATTTCCACTCGAAAAAGCCACTGTTCTATTGCCAGAAAGCCACTGTTCTGTTGCCAGAAAACCTCTGTTGCACAGTTACACTTGCACTGTTTTTTTCCTCAAAATCAGCTCTGTTCTATTTCAAAAAGCCGCTGTTCAATTTGACAAAAGTGGCGGGAAGGCTAGAAGTGGTGGCCTGCTGGCCACAAATGGTAGCATGTAGTCCAGAAACAGTGGCCTACCGGCCACTGAAGCTTGGTTCTTTCCGTTGCAATAGAAAGCATACAGAGCACAAACAGGGTGTTCTCAAGGTATGTTTGTACAACTTACCCCTCCTTATCATCAAACAGCTCAAAGGAGTGGTAAATTTGATTTACAAACCATTAATCGATGCAATTTCATTGCATGGTGGCCTATGAACCAAAGGGTACAATTTCAATAAATGCACAAATAAAGACTCTCAAACCCCCTCCCTATCATGGGTTGATCAAGGGAAGTGGTTGACAATGACTCTTGAACTGTTTTCATCACGAACAAGTATGAAACGATTCCAGACTCAAGGGTTCAATTAACGTCCGATTGAACCCTAACCAAGTTATTATCTTGCATCATTTTAGTCTCAATTTTATTACTCCATTTTAATTACCAACCATTCCTTAGTCAATTAAGTCCAAAAGTGAGCTTTAAGTCCTTTAATGGAAAGGAGCACCAAACCAAGAGTTGTTTTAGGCATGAGAGAAGTGTCATGATGTTGGCAATGAACCCCCAAAGGGATTAAGCCATTAAGCACAAGACCGCAATCTCAAGCTTAAACAAGCAACTAGTTTGAAACAAGTTTCAAAGAAAATGAAAAGCTAAGAAAGGAGGGAGATTGCAGAGGTGATTAGAGGTGATCACAAGTATGGAAAGCCATAAACCAGTGCTATCAACTCAAATAGGTTGGTGGCTAAGGCCTAAACCACCAACCTAGGAGGACTATTACACTACAAGCATGCAATACAAAGCTCAAATGCAAGAAGGAACTAAAAATAGTCCTAAAACAGTACTAAATCAGTCCTAAAACATGCTGAAATTAAGAAAAAAAATAGCTAGAATAATAAGCTAAAACATGGAGCATGTTAAGCTAGTAAACAAGCATAAGGAAGAGAGGCTACCCCCTCCATATTTGGGACTTCAAAACATGGTTTTAGCCACTGAAACAGCTCTGAGATTCAATATTTAAAAGCTCAAAAAAAGTGGACAAAGAGGTGGGAAACACGACGGCAAAGACCTAAGAAATGAGGTACAAAGAAGGGTGACCCACCCCTCTACCGCTATTGGCCCTAAACCACAAGTTTAAGCCCAAAAATACAGAGTATAAACAGCCCAAAAACAGTCTAAAAATAGTAGGCAAAATAGCAACTAAATCAAAGCAATAAACCAAGACTTATACCTCTTGAAGAGGAGAACCTTTCCAAGTGTTAAACCAACCCTTACACACCCTCAAGAGCTCAATGTAGGCTCAAAAGTACTTTAGCTCAAAGACCACAAGGTTTGGCTTTGAGTGTATAGGCAAAAACTTGCAAAAGCTTAGGAATTTGCAAGAGAGAGAGAGAGAGAGAGAATTGTGGAGAGAGATAATTTTGCTCCAAAATGTTCAACCCCCCAAAATAGAAGGGGAGGCCTCCTATATATAGAAAACAATGAAACTCCCTTAGAACTATCAATATATACATGTGTAGGCGGGTGCATGCATCTGTGAAAATAGCTGGCACAGTTGGCCAAAATATTTGCAAAAATACACTTGTGGCCGGTAGGCCACTAATGTTGGCCGGCAAGCCACACAAGTGGCTGGTAGCCTACATTGATGGGTGGCAGCCCACAGTGGTGGCTAGCAGGTCCCAAGGTTTTTCACGCTTGAAAAACTATGGTTTTGGTCCAAAACAGGACAAAAAGTGTGTAGGGTTTGAAGGCTCAAAGCTGTGGTATTTTGCTAGAGGACTTTGAGCACTTAACGAGCATATACAATTCATCATTGGGTGCACAAGCGGTGATGGCTAAGTCGTAAGGGTAGTCAAAAATGGGGTGTCTACAGTATGTCAGAGCTCGAGGCGTACCTCGGGTATAGACCACACTTTACAATTTGTACCCCACATTTTCCATTTTAGATATTGATCATTCTAGATATTGATCATTCAAATGCACTTGCAGGCACCTATGGAGTATATAGAGAGCCTCCTCGAGCTAGTTGCCTCTCTGATTGGCATGGTCCAGAGTAGAGAGACGCTGCTTGGTCTCTACGATATTCTGGTAGTTTTCTTTATTTCAGCATGCACTTCACTACAAACTCTATTTTGCACCACACTATCACATTCCCACTGATACATTGGCACTTATACATTGGCACTTCCATTGTAGTCTTTCCCAAACTACACTGACACACTGTATTGGCACACTGTACTCATATTATATCTGGTTTCTGCATGACGCTCATTCTACATACTATGCCTATATCTGATACACACACTGTAGCTGATATGTTGACAATTATTTTTCTAGATTCCATCTATACCGAGGGGCACCAGTGGCAGCAGCAGCAGCACCAGCACCAGCACCGGTAGCACCTCCTCTAGCAGCAGGGAGGAAAGAGGCAGCCAGTCGACATTCTGAGTTGATGTATCCAACACGTGACAGCAATATGCTCCGTGGTCGAGGCAGGGATAGGGGTACACGAGGCTGGAGCAGTCCCTCAGAGCCCGTTTTGAGTGATGATGATGCCGAGACCATCGACTTCGAGGAGGCAGCGAGTCGTCATTCTGAGTCGTCTGAGAGTGGGGTTGATGATGCTAGCTTGGGGTCCGGGAGTGGAGATGATGATGAGGCTGGCTCTGAGGTAGGGAGCGGAGATGATGAGACCGATTCTGGCTCACAGTTTGATTCTGACAGTGGTGCTGATGGAGACAGTGCCCCTGAGTCCCTTCTAAGGAAGAAGACGAAGAGGGCCTCTCGAGCTTGAGATGAATAGCGCCGATTTTTTTATACATTTTGCTTAGTTTCTTTTGTTTGGTAGCATAGCACATGTATAGCTTTAGATAGGTTTTACTTTTTCTTTCGAAAACTTGTACTCTCTTTTGTAAAAACCATGATTGGAATAAAACCTCGCAGTTTTTATGAAAAGTGTTTTTGTTTTTGCATCATGAGCACCATATTTGTATAACATGAAAATGGAATTGAGTTTGCAACGAGAACGCTTGATTGAAACAATGTTCTTAATCGGGTAATGAGCCAACGAATAACCAAAATACACAATACAACTCGATAAGCAAAGCAAAAACAACTCAAACGCAGATACACACTTGCTAAAACCAAAAGACTCAAAACACGATTTCAAAACACAAAGACCAAGACAAAACCAGGCTACCAAAACTGCCCGACCCACAAGTGGGCTGCCAACCATAACTGGTGGATGGCAGGCCAAAACAAGTGGACGGCCGGCCACAATTAGTGGCCTGCCGGCCACTAATGTTAAGAATCACCAAAAAGCTGACAGCTGGCCTCCACTCATAGCTGTATCTTCTACAAAAGGTTCTCCTTTGTGATTTCATATCCAGGACCTCATTTTTGCTGCTGTTTCTTCCACAAATGGAGATATTCCTTGCCGAGAAGCTCACAGATTAGATAGCCACTTTAGATAGCACGGAAAAGGTAAATTTCCAGTGTTTCGGCATAAACACACTTTTTCCATTAAGTCATACTCCACTTTGCTTTCCTTTCGTCCATGCTGTGGCCCAATGCTAGCACCTAACTACGCATGTATTTCGCTTCAGAACGCAGGAAATGTGCCCGACTCTTGAAGAATTTCGGGCATTGATGGAAACCCGGTTCGATGAGGAAACCGTACCTCAACACCGTTTTGGCCACACCCAAGCTTTGGGATGGATGTGTGGGCTCACTTTCCACGAAGCTCAATCTTTGGCCCATGAGGGAGAGCTAGGCATACACAGCTTGATTCATCGATTTTCTGACATTGGTGATAGAGGAGTCCCTCTTTGGCAAGGTTTTCATCAACATGCCCTCTGTTTATCTATGCTCGCGCATTTCCTTCTTGCCCCTAGTTATGGCGGAAACAGCATTCGGTTGATTGAGGTGGCCTAATGTTTGAAATAAGGTAAGAGTTGTATTGGTTTGGCACTGGCCGAGACCCTAATGGGCTTTGATGTTTTTCATCGGCGAGAGACCACCAGATTTGTGGGGAGTCCACTACTATTTCAGATATTCTTTCCCACCCATGCTGATATATGCCAATGACATCACTCGGCACTCATGCTCTATTTTCTCTTAAACCCCTTTCTTTACTTTTCTCTCCACGCACATCTCTCTATTCTTTAATCTCTCTTATTTTTCATCCCTTCCTAGGTATGGCTCATGGATAAGCTGAAAGTGGTGAACTCTTGCCCCGAGTATTCAGCTCGAGCTTATTTCTTCCGCCAGCGACTAGTGGATTTTCCCAATGAGGGATGGTGGTGCTACTGGATGTGCAACAGGTCTACAACTGACATAGCTTGGCGTTGCCTCTGCCTTCATCTAACTGAGATGAGTTACAGCATGACTCGACAGCCTGGCTTACAGTTGATTAGCCACACAGACTGCATGTTTTACTTTCCCATCCGGTTCAGATGCCAGTTTGGACATGATCAGACCTACCTAGGGAAGGGGGTAGAATACCCAGCTTCATTCCTGATTCGTGCTTCACACCTGGCTAGGTACCTCATCCCTTGCCCCGAGTTTCAATTATGCCCTTTCAGGTGAGTGTTTGGCTTGGCTCAAGGATGAGGCACAAGCCGGGCCCACTTTGGCTACAAAAGCTTCCGCAAGTACGAGTAAAGGACGCAGGAGCACCTGACTCACCTATGCCCCTAGTTTAGTGCTTTGACTTTTCTTTTCAAGTTTTATGATGTAAAAGCAACTTTAATTTGTATCAGAGAGTTGGAGAACTTTATGTTGAAATCAATGGAATTAAAGTTGTGAGCACTAAAAATTTTCCTTTTGGTCCGAAAATGGTCTGAGTTGTGAAAGGAAAAATTTTGAACAAAATCAACTTTTATTAAGGGGTTGTTTGGGGTGTCCTAAATAAGTGCACTTTTTGTCTTTTTGGATTAAAAAGTTGAGGGAAAAAAATATGGATTTTGGGTTAACTTTTTGACTTTTTATGAAAAAATGTGTATTAAAAAATTGTATAAATAAGTGTATAGGGGAAGTTATAGATGGAATAGCCTGTACGGTCAGAAGCATAAGGGGCAACGCGGCAGAGAGTATAGTGTAGGAGATTGATTCTCTCCTTTTCGGGCATAAATTGGACGGTACTGTTCGGCCCATGGGGGCCAACCACCGGTCCCATTTTAATAATCGGAACCGTGCAATGTGTAGAACTCGTCGAGTACTATATGTTTGTAAAAAATCACGTTGATTGGATATCAATAGCTATCTGATCATGTTAGTTTTTCTTGTCAACTGTTAACTATAACACAATCCATTTTTTATACAAAACTGATTTGATCATGTCGTTACTGATTTTCGATCAACATGATTTTTTGCAGGCATATAGTTCTGGACGAGTTCTACATATTGAACGGTTCAGATTATCAAAACGGGACCCGTGGTGGGCCCCCACGAGCCCAACATTTCCGTCAAACTTAGTGATTTTATATATGTAATTCATCTTTTTTTTTTCCCTCTCACGGTAGTACAGGGTCATTTTAGCTGTGTAAATTTTGTTTGATTAAAATATTATGTATTTTAATTTTTTTATATTTTTAATTTGTGAATAGTGATAACTTTTTGGCTTTTTTTTGTAACCTTTTGACTTTTTGGCTTTTTTGATACACCCCAAACCAGGCCTAAAACTTTTGAAAACCATTTTCGAAATTAATTACTACTAGACACGCATGGAATCGATCTTCAAGATCTTCAACCCTGAATCAAAAGATCATAATTGCCCCTACTTGAACACCATTACTGCTCTGCATTGTAACTAGCTTTTCTTCCCAAAATGAAGATCACAACCGAAGTAATAGATGATAAACAAGGATGACCTGATCAGAAAAACCGACAGGACAGTTGAGTTGGAGATAATTACAGCCGAACTTTAGGATGAAGTTGCTTACGTATCCCAAAGATGGGAATCAGGCCTTACGTAGTTCGGTTCAGGTTCACTCGAGTATTAACTCTCTCATTTTGCGCTCTAACTTTTGCCAAAGTCGCCCTTTAGGGTTTTCAACCTTTCGAGCTCAGTTTTTATTTATTTCAAATTTTTCATGCTTTAATTTTTACCTAGGTCGCCCTTTCAGGTTGTCGGCCTAGCGAGCCTCTCAGGGATATTATTTCTTCAACTTGCCCGTGTTGATCGGCTGCGAAAATTCCAATCCATCTAGGTCCATGAGAATAACCACCCCTCCTGTCCAGATAGCTTTGACGATGTAAGGACTAGTTCAATTGGGTCTGAACTTGCCCCTAGGGTCATGGATGGGAGCTCGGTTGCTTTTCAGCACCATGTCTCCATTTGGGACTTAACTTTCTTGTTAAAAGCCCTGGTAATTCTGCGCTGGTAACCCTGAACATCCTACAATGCTTTTAGCCTCCTCTCATCAAACAACATTAACTCCTCAAATCTGCTCTGTTTCCAGTCCTCCTCTACTATCTGACACTCAGCCAAAACTCGCAGCGATGGGACTTCAATTTCTATTGGAAAAACAGCCTTCATCTCATAGATGAGAGAATATGGGGTTGCCCCTGTGGATGTCCGAAATTGAGGTTCCGTAGCCCCAGAGTACGAATGGAAATTTGTCCAGCCAGTCCCTGTTGGTCTCAACCATCTTCTACAAGATGTTCTTGATATTCTTATTGGCGGCTTCAACAGCTCCATTGGTTTGTGGCCTGTATGTAGATGACTTATGAAAAGCCGCGTTGTATTTCTCCAACAAGTCTATCACCTCTTTCTTGAAGTGGGAGCCATTATCTGATATGATCTCGTTCGATACTCCGTACTGGCAGATAATATTGTTTTTGATAAATTTGGCCACATGCGATGCCTTCAACACTACATAAGATTGAGCTTCCACCCACTTTGTAAAGTAATCAACTGCCACCAAGATATATTCGTGCCCATTCGACCTTTTTGGTGAGACAACACCAATAACATCGATTCCCCAGACTGAGAAAGGCCATGGCGAAGTCAAGTTGTAAAGCTTTCATGTCGGAATATTCATGCGATTGGCATGAACTTGACATTTGTGGTATCCCCGTACAAAACCAATACAATCCTTCTCCATGGTGGACCAATAATAGCCTTGCTTGAGAATCTTATAGGCTAACATCACACCATTCATATGCGCCCCGCATTCTCCACCGTGGATAGCCTCCATAAGGTGCTTCGATTCCTCTTCCTCCACACACAACTTATGTATTCCGAGATGACCTCTTTTATACAGCTTACCCTCGCAGATGATAAATTGGACGGTCATACGTCATATTCCCCTTTTGTCCTTGGCATTTGCCCCTGGTGGATACACCTCTTTTTCCAAGAAGTTCCAAATATCATAGTACCAAGGGTTTTTGTCTTGCACTTCATCTATAGCGGCAATAGTTTCATAAGCCATGTGCATTTCTATTCGATGATAATTGGAAGCATCCAGACTCCAAGTAGGATGTCTGCCATGGAAAAAAGAGTTGTTAAAGCATCAGCGAACCTATTGTTCTCTCTTAGTAGATGTGTGAATGTCAGCTTTTCAAACCTAGGAATCAGAATATCCAGGGTCTGATGGTAAACCTTCATTTTCTTTTCTTTGACTTTCCAATCTCCATTTGCTTGAGAAACAACCAAGTTTGAGTCCCCGATGACATCCAAACTTATTGCCCCTAGTTCCTGGGCGGCTTCTAAACCGTCAATACACGCTTCATCTTCTGTTTCATTGTTGGACACCTTGAACCAGAGTTTGAAGGCTAAGGGTATATGGGAGTCATCGGGTGCTATCAGCAACACACCTATTCTATAACCGTACTGATTGAATGCTCTGTCAAAGTACATCGTCCAAGTTTCTTCTTCAACTTGCAGAATGTCTTCATCTGGGAACAAGTATTCCACTGCCTCATCTCCTTCTACCAGGTGGTCTGCCAGGAACTCCGCTACAGCTATTCCCTTGACCGACTTGCGGGTGACATATTTGAGATCAAATTCGGAGAGAATGAGTAACCAATGAGCCAGCCTACCCATAAACGCTGGTTTCTCAAAGAGATATTTGATGGGATCTAATCTCAAAATTAGGATTACAGAGTGAGCTAATAAGTAGTGCCTCAACTTCCTAGTAGCCTATACCAAGGCTAGGCAAGCTTTCTCCAAAGGAGTATAGTGGGTCTCGTAATCTAGCATTGTCTTGCTCAAGTAGTAGATGGCTTTCTCCACCCTATCTTCAAATTCATGAGCGAGCATGCATCCCATGGTCTTGTCTGTTGCTGACAAGTACAGAATCAATGGCTTCCCCAGCTCCGGTGGCAACAACACAAGCGGGTTCTGGAGGTACTGCTTAACTTGTTCAAAGGCAAACTGACATTAATCATCCCATCAGAATTTCTTCCCTTTCTTCAGGAGATCAAATAGTGGTTCACAAGTCAAGGTTAATTTGTAAATAAACCGTCTAATGAATTGCAGTTTACCCAGAAAGCCTAGCACCTCCTTTTCAGTCGTCGGTGGTGGCAATTCTAGGATGGCCTATACTTTGGAAAGATCTACTTCAATACCCCTCTGTGTGATTAGAAAGCATAGCATTTTTCCTGCTGCTACGCCAAAGGTGCATTTCTGCGAGTTTAACCTCAATTTGTATTCTCCGATCCGTTGAAAGAATTTCTTCAGCGCGGTGTAGTGGCCCTCTCATTCTTTGGGCTTGATAATCATGTCATCCACGTACACCTCAACCTCTTTGTGGATCATGTCATGTACAGTGGTGATCACAGCCCTCTGATAGGTAGCTCTAGCATTTTTCAACCCAAACGGCATAACTCGATAGCAGTAAATATCCCACGGCGTAGTGAATGCGGCCTTCTCTCTGTCCTTGGGTCCCATCAGAATCTGGTTGTACCCGAAAAACCCATCCATAAATGATAGCAATGCATGGCCCGCAGTGAAGTCCACTAACTCATCAATGTGCGGCAGAGAAATGTGATCCTTCGAACTAGCTTTGTTCAAGTCCCGAAAGTCTACACGCACCCGGATTTTACAATCCTTCTTTAGGACTGGGACGATATTGGCCAACCAAGTCGGATACTTAAATACTAACAAGAAACCTGCTTCGATCTGCTTGGTGACCTTGTCTTTGATTTTAAGCGCCCAATCCGGACGAATTCTACGCAGCTTCTGCTTGACTGGTCAGGCCTCAAGGGTCAACAGGGATCTGGTGCTGTACAATCTCAGGATCGATTCCAGGCATGTCTTCGTTGGACCACACGAAAACATCTTTGAAATCTTTTAAGAAAGAGATTAAACACTCGGGCTCCTCTGAAGACAACGTGAACCCGATCTGGACCAGGCGTGGATCCTTCTCAGTACCCACATTAATGGCAATGATTTCATCAGAACAGGGTTTAGCAAACCTCTCCTCCTCTTGATTAATCAAGTTTTTTGAAGCCGTGGGAATTTCTTCCTCTTCATTTTCATTAAAATTCTGAAAATCTTGGTCAATACAATAAACCAACGGCACAAAAAAGTACACAAAATCTGCAGAGTTTTCATTCAAAAGGTCCAGATCTTCGGTTACGGACTTAAAAGAAAAGTTGAATGAAGACCTAGACAGGACTTTGGTATTCGGCTTACCACCCTCAGAAATACTAGACTCAGACTCAGACTTAGAAGAACTTGAATTTGATCTCGACCATACAGACTCAGTGGAATCAGATTCTAGCTCATCACCCGATTTAGAACTGGACAGATAGCCTTCCTTCAGCTGCCAAGTAAGATGTGGTGTCCTTGATACATCCAAAATGCCACTGGTTGGGTTCACACCCAGCTCTTCCCTGATCATGAAGACAGTAAGGTTATCCCCCAAGTTCTCTATGTCAGCCGCAGGATGTGTCAGACGACTAGCCAGTGCTGCCCCTACTCCAGGTTTGCTGCCATCTAAATCATCTTTTGTGCCCTGTTCAGCTTTGATGCTTAGTTCAACCCTTTCCTCATCATCACTGTCCTATAACTGCAAATCAAAGAAGATCTCAAACCTGGGAACACGCTACTTTGAGAAGTTCACCCAAGGCTTGGGAAAGCCACAAAAAGGGAAGTCTTCTCCCTCCTAAACAAAATGACCATTCAATGTTCCCTGGATTGGCCTATGGATGAGTTCATAGTGTTTCACGGCTTGCTTAGCCTTGGCTCTACCTCTCATTTCTTTCCCCTTCCTGATCTAGTCCTCTTTAGTAGGCATATAGCTCAGTCCAAAGACATGTGGGTTGTGTGGCACATTTGTCAGTGCTGCAACACTTTTCCGACCACTCTTTCTGAGTCCCATTCTTGGAATGTGCTGCAGTTTGTTCATGAAATAGATGGACTGGGCACAGAAGTACATGCCTTCGTCTGCGGCCAGAATGGTCTACGCTACCCGGGCTTCAGGCAGAGTGAATCCTGAGAGGAATATATCCTCCTCGCCATGGTTGATCTCTTGTACTGGCGTAGTTACCTCTGGCAGCGGATGGATAGATGAATTCCCCAAAATAACAGCTACTCCTCCCCCATGAGGGTACTTCAATATCTGATAGAGAGTAGAAGAGACAGCCTTCACATGGTACAACCATGTAGACACCCCATTTTGACTGGCCCTAACACTTGAGTGCTTTCTTTTGATGACCTGATGATGACAATCAGAATATGTTCCCCAGCAGTCCTCAACAAGAAAAATGGAATTTGAGCTTTATCCCAACCTTCACACATTTTTGGCCAACCCATTTTAGACCTTAAAACTCTCTTTTCAAAATATTTTTCCAAATATTTCTACAATGTTCCGAGGCTCCCATTTCAATTAAAATATTGCACTTTTAAGTAAATCGAGTAAGGACAAAGTGGAAATAAATGAAAGGGAGGTGAACTCTTTGAAAAAAATATTTAAAAAACAACTTCTTTATCGGTTTGGATAGGTTTGGCTTTGAAGGAAACAGGAGGGGATGGAAGAAAACTGGTTTAGGAAAAGGATGAGCATCAAATTGTTCAGAAGGAAATGAGTGGCCTTCACTAAATTAGTCATATCTTTGTATACACTTGGATTTTAAATGTGAGGCCCCACCATCAGAACAGAGACTTCTGGGGCTTCAATTTAGACCCAAGAATCACCTAAAACCAAGAACGGATAAGGGAGATACGCCCATTTGAAGTTGGGCTTAAGAGCAGATTTTGTTGACCTAGCCCGAGGGAAATGAATAGCTTTCACTAAATTAGGCATATCTCTTTGTAGACTTGGAATTTAGATATGAAGCTATCACCATTGGAAAGTAGACTTATGGTGTTTCAATTTAGATCTAAGAACCACCTAAAACCAAGTCCGGATAAGGGAGATATGCCCACTTGAAGTTGGGCTTAAGAGCAGATTTTGTTGACCTAGCCCGAGAGATGAACAACCTTCACTAAATTAGGAATATCTCTCTGTACAGTTGGAAATTAAATGTGAGGTCACCACCATTGGAAAGTATACTCCTGGGGCTTCAATTCAGGCCCAAAAATAACCTAAAACGAAGTCCAAATAAGGGAGATATACCCGTTTGAAGTTGGGCTTAATAACAGATTTTGTTGACTCGGCCCAAAATAGCAACAGCCCCATTTTTCTTGGTTTTGGTTCGGTTGGGACACCCCATTTACCTATTTTCTGATCCATGCAACTGCACCCACTCAGTCTCCATTATCTCCACTTACCCTCCATTATCAAAAGAGGTTTTGGCCTTGTCATAAAGGATGAATCAAAAGCAACAAAGTGTTAATCATCATTGTCATCCTTGTCATGCCATCACCTTTGTCTTCCACCTTGTCCCCCATTCCTTGACTTGTTTATTCCTACATGGCTTATACATTCAAATCATATATTGAAGAGGAAGAGGATGGAATGAAGGAGAGAAGAAAAATCATTCGAGAGAGTTAGAGAAAAAAGAGAGCAAAGGAGGAAAAATTGTCTACATTGCACCCTCGAGCCAAAACAGTTCCAAGCTTCCATAGCTACTGAAATTCCTCATTTCCATACACCATCCAAAAATTCTGATATAGCCAAAGATCAATTGCCTTCATCATAAGGAAGAGTGTTTAGTGATTGAAAGTGAGAAAAACTAGAGAGTTAGCAACTTTCATACCATAAACTCCATAATTTTGAATTGAGGATTTGAGAACACACTTCCTACACTTGAGGGTGATCAAGAGGGAGTTTGTGAACTAAGGAGTTCGTCATTTTCTTGGAATGTGAATTTCACAAACTTTTTATTTTCTTACTATAGACGTGCCCGAACGTCCCAGCTCCGCGCGCAAATGGCGCGAAATCAATTTTTTTCATTAGCTACAACAGTTCGGACTCAATGTCACGGTTCTGAATCTAATCTCACAAAGTGCAATGCAAGATTGATAAATCACCAAAGAGTCCAAATCTGGCAAATCATTTTTGGAAAACTGATTTTTAATAAAGAAGTGTCAAACATGGACTGCTTTGCCAGATACAGAGTCGCCACCTAAATGTTTTATTTTGGGAAATTTGGGAAACCCTGACTCGTGCATAAGGCCACGTGTCCGTCATCACCGAAGTTGCCTCGGCTCGGGAACTTGGGTACGAGAGGGGAAGGTCATGCAATGAGCACCCCCGCTCGCCCGATCAAAAAGATCGGCCTTTACTAAGCATGATATTTTGTTTTTGAAAACACGTGTTCTTATTCCGGTTTATTAGCTAGCTTACTACGTGATGCGCACAGCATACACGTATAGACTAGATCGCCTAATTTGGAACAAAACATCTCATGTTTGTTTGTTTGAAAATAGTTTGAAGGTGCTACTCGCAAGTAGGCTAAGACGTGGATTTGCCACCCTGAAGTGGGCTCAGAAAAACATGATTTTGCCACTTCGCAAAGTGGGCTTAAAACTCGCATTTCGATGAATTGTTCCAATTCAAGCCATCCAACCTTTACCCACAGGCATTCAGGCAGTTATATCATTTTAGCAGTTAGCCTCATGGCAAGCATGCTGAACATGGCAATACATACACGCATGCAAGATGCTAAAGCATAAACACTTACAGTGTACTCCGAGCCAAAACAACAACTAGTTAGTAATCAATGCATGATCCTAGCTATGTTAAGATGCCTAATGCAACACATGCAAAAATGCAACTAAAATAGGCTCGAAAATTCTAAGATGGCATATGAAATGCAAGTTGATAACATGCTGTTGAACACGTATTCAAGTAAATGTATTGAAATACAATGCTGTTTGGATGATGCGCCGAGCCCGATGCATGCAAGACAGATGAATGAATGCAAACATGCAAGCATAAGGACGCTAATCAAAACATGATCTAGAACTAACCATCGTAAGCGGTTAAGTAAAAGGGAGAAAGAAATGGGGGTTGGCGACATGCATCACACTCACGCACACTTATTACAAAATTCACCCTCTCGACGGAGGGTCCGAATGAATAAAACAAGCTAGCTACGCTAAGCTATTCAAACTAATCTAATAATCTAATTAGACTAATTATTACATAATCAAATTGAATATTAGCTAAGCTAAGCTAATTAAGAATTTATAACGATGAGTTAAATTAGCTAACACATTAACGAATTAATTACAAATTAACTAACTATACAAAGCAGTTAAAACAGCCTTGAGAAGAGGGGCATATGCATGCTCGATCAACTTCGCTCAGAAATCCGTTGCCATGCCTCATGTTGCCTCTGTTTGCACTGTTCGGCACCTCTGAAAATTATGCAAACTTCTGTTATGCTTCTGACCTACTTCATGGACATTCTAAGAGGTCATCGGCCAAGAGGGGTGGCCATCGGCCAGTGGATAGTGGTCATCGACCAATTTTGAGACTATTAGCCAAATATTGTTAGCCGATCGGCACACTAGATAGCCGATCGACCATCTCTTCCTACAAACTGGTCCTTTTGCTGCAGCAGAGTACAAACAGAGGCATGGCAATACATTTCCAAGAAAATGTTTGTACAACCACACTCCTTATCATGTTTGAAGCTCAAAGGAGTGCATTGCTCGACTCTCGAGCCATCAGTCACGCATTTCGATGCATGATGGCCAAAGGGGCCAAGTTGCACAAATCAATATGGATGAAATGCACAGAAACACATAAATGCCTTAACCTCTATCATGCATGATCAAGAGGATCGGTGACCGAGAATTGAGGCACGTTTCATCACTTCAAGTATGAAACGTCCTTCGTTTCTCGTGTTTTCCTTAACACCCAAACCAGACACAATGTAATGCATGCCCAACTTAACAAAGCTAATGGCATGAAAATAATGCAATGCAACCTAAACATGTAAACAACATGGCATGTAACAAGTATGCAACAATGTTATGTAATGCAACTAGCATACAACAACATGCAATGTACCAAGCATGCAACAACATGCAATGTACCAAGCGATGCAACAACATGCAATGCGACAAGCATGCAACAACATGCAAAATGGACTTAAACTAAAATGGACAGATCTCAATCATACCCAAATCAGTGGCCAAAACACCAAAACTAAGGCACCAAAAGGCAAAACATGTATGCACACATATTGGTCCACAAGCTAGGCAACAAGAACACAACCCTTAGAGGCACTCAAGGGGTGACAAAAGTGGAAGTGTAACAACACTGTAAGCTCTAAAATTAAGTATGGAATGATGCCAAATCAACCAAGCAAGACAAGTATGGCATGCAAGAAAGCTCAAAGCTTGAAACTAGCATAGGAACTTGTACCAAAGCCACATGAATCAAACTCCAAAGGGCCAAGGACAATCAAAATAGTCCTAGATCATGCCAAAATGAGTCTAAAATATGCATGGGCCAAAGCTAAAACAAGCCAACATGAAGGGCATAAGGCATGATGCATGCAAGGCCAATAAAGAGGGTTACACTAAAGAGGGTTACACTACACCTACCAAGACCAAGTATGGCATGACTTAACTAATAAAAATCAGAGTTATGGCATGTCAAAATAAGCCGAAAAACCCACTGAGATGGCATCCCAAAAGCTTAAGCAATAAGACATGCATAATGGCTCATGTTCAAGGCTTAAAACACGAACTTCCCAATTCATGGAAAAGGTGACAAATGTGAGTCCATGACGACACTATATGGACTAAAATCACATATGACATGATGCCAAATCATGAAAATGGTCTAAGCAATACATGCTAGTGACTTGGACACTCAAAGCTAACAAACTAGAATGCACTATGGCTATACAAAACAATGTGTGCATGACTAAAGCAACATCAAACAGAGCTCAAGCATGGTAAAACATGAGGGAAAGCTTCTTTGAGTTGAGCCAAAACATGCAAAAATGATGATCTAAGCACAAGATGCATGTTAAGGCAATAGAGAGGATTGCACTACAAGTGCATGGCGCATGCAAGAGGCTATCAAACCAACCTTAGACAGAGGTATATCATGCTGAAATAAGGTCTAATACATGCTAAGATGGAGCCAAAACAAGCTTAACAAACATGTTACTTTTATGAGCCATCAATACAAGCATATGAGACATAAGGAGAGGGGATGACCCTCTCCTATTTGGGACCTCAAAACACCATTTCCACCACTGAAAATCCTCTGGATTTCAGTGGTGAGAAGGCCAAAACAAGGTGGTCCCAATAGCTTAAAAGAAAGGCACAAGAACAAGACCAAACAAGGCCTAAGAGGGGGTAGACAACCCCCAACACAAAAGTGACCTTAAATAAACATTACAAGCATAAAAAATTAGAAATTTTTACAGTAGAAAGTTAAGCTTAAATCAGCATGCAAATAGGTCCAAAAGCTTAAACCAAAACAAGGGTTTAAAGGCTAGTTGACTCACCCTTGAAGAACACCTTCAAGAACACAACTCCAGCACTCTTTTTTGACAAAAACCAGCCCAAAAACACTAACACCAGCTCCTGAGTACCTTAACAACAAAAGGATGGTATTCTAGTAGGTGCTTTAGTTCAAAAGTGTGAAGAAAATACACTTTTGAGCACAAACTAGGGTAAATATGGAGAGAGAGGTAAAATATAGAGAGAGAGTGATATATGTTTTGTATATCAACTTTTCAGAACCTTTGGAAAGGGAGAGGGGTCTCCCTTCTTATAGAAAATCAATTCTCAAGCTTGTTGAACAAGCTTGAGTCTTTATTGAATCCCTCCATACACGTGTATGGAGGATGAGATCTGTACTTACCAGCTGTCACAGTTGGCACAAAAATATCTGCAAAAGCAGGTGGAAAGGTCTCGGCCAAGAAATATGGCCGATCGACCAACAAGAGTGCCGATCGGCCACCACTTATGGCCGATGGCAAGAAAACAAGGCCAATGGCACAAGGCCTTAGCCGATAGGTTGTGAGGATGGCCAACAAGCCACCCTCTTCCCTCAGAAGCAACAACCACATGTCCTTGGTTCACAACCAAGCACAAAACAAACAAGTTGAGAGATCCTAAGGCAAGGCGTGCAGCCGAGACCTTTGGGAACTCAAAACGAACACGAGCATGGATGATCATCGACTGTTCAAATGATGACATCCAAGTCTTGAGGATGGTCAAAAATGGGGTGTCTACAGTTGCCCCTCTTTGACAGAACTCGAAAGTCAAAAGATAACGGGAGTGAATGTCAAAGCCCAGAGACGACCCATTTTCGACAAGGCCGAAGACTTAGACAAACATACAAGATAACAAAGATATGCGCCCGCAGGCAGGGGCAAGATGCAAATGACATACACAATGCCGAACATAACTTATGATCACGCAAAGAGAGCTGTAATGAAGCATTTATGCAAAATAAATACAACAGTTTAAGCAAACGAATACGAAAGAATAGTCCTACACATTCCAACAGAAATGATGCAAGAAAATTATGCAATTCTCATTGCGTCTCACACGGAGAAGATTAAAAGCGACTACCGAGGACACCCGGAATCTCAAACACAACATCTCTCAGCGTATCACAAGCAGGAGAGGAAAGGACTATGCAAGAAAGCACAATCATCCAAACGCGTATCAAACGCGAGAGGAGAGAGATACGTCCAAACGCATGCCAAATGCAAGTGGAGAGGGGTTGCGTAAGAAAGCGCGATGCACATAACAGTGTGAGAACGTCCAAACGCGGCACGCGAGTGGAGAAAGGTTGCGGTGAAACTGAGCCGGGACTTCTCTTGAATGACCGTACATACAATATCGTCCGGTTTCACCAACTTCAAATGAACCATACATACAATATCGTGCCTACAAAAGAAAGAAATTCAACAAGTACAATATAGTAGAAATACATGTTCAACGTTAGATCAAGAAATCAATTCAATATGAGATAAACACATGCATATACAATGCGAGTGAGAAGGTGCATAGCAATGCAAGTAAAACATGAGCAACAACGCAAGCGAGGGGTGCATAACAATGCAATTGAAACAAGCATGATAATGCAAATAAAACATGCGTGACAATGCAAGTAAGGGGATGCATGACAATGCAACATAAGTGTGCATGACAACGCGGATAAAAAGGTGCATAACAATGCAAAAAAGGCATGCGCGACAACGCGAGCCATGGGGTGCATAAACACATGTAAGTAAAGCATGCGCGACAATGCAAGCAATGTGCATAACAATGCAAGAGAGGCATAAACACATGTAAGTAAAGCATGTGCGACAACGCAAGCAATGTGCATAACAATGTGAGAGAGGCATGCGCGACAACGCAAGCCATGGGGTGCATAAACACATGTAAGTAAAGCATGCGTGACAATGCAAGCAATGTGTATAACACTGCGAGAGAGGCATAAACACATGTAAGTAAAGCATGTGCGACAACGCAAGCAATGTGTATAACAATGCGAGGAAAAACATAAACACATGTAAGTAAAGCATGCGCAATAACGCAAGTAATATGTATAACAATGCGAGGAAAAGCATAAACACATGTAAGTAAAGCATGCGCGACAATGCAAGCAATGTACATAACAATGCGAGAACGGGTGCATAAACACATGTAAGTAAAGCATGTGAGACAACGCAAGCAATGTGTATAACAATGCGAGGAAAAGCATAAACACATGTAAGTAAAGCATGCGCCACAATGCAAGCAATGTGTATAACAATGCGAGAACGGGTGCATAAACACATGTAAGTAAAGCATACGTGTAGACAGCGCCCGCGGGGGACCTGGCTACAGTTCGGACTCCCTTTTTTTGTGTTGCGGTTCTAAATCTGAACCAAAGAGTCCAACTCTGGCAAATCGTTTTGAAGAAAAACAGATTTTTTAAAAGTAGTGCCAAACATGGACTGCTTTGCCAGATTACAGAGTCGCCACCTAAATATTTTTTATGGGGGAATTTAGGAAACCTTGACTCGGTGCCGAAGGCCACGTGTCCGTCATCACCAAATGTCTTGGCTCGGGAGCTTGGGTACGATCGGGGAAGGTCAGCTATGAGCACCCCCTTTCGCCCGGTCCGAAGACCGGCCTCTACTAACCGTGATATCCGATTTTGAAAACAATACATGCTCTTATTCCAATTATTAGCCTAGAATTACTATGTTATGCGCACAGCAAACAAGTATAGACTAGATTACCTAATTCGGAAATAATCATTGCATATCCGTTTGTTTTGAAAGCGTTTCGGGTTTTGCTACTCGCAAGTAGGCTAAAATACGGATTTCAATGAGTTTTCCAACTCAAGCGACCCAACCTCCACCCACAGGCATTCAAACAGTTTATCTCACATAAGCACTTAGCCGCATGGTAAGCATACTGTCATGGCAACATTCACACGCATGTGGTATGCTAAAGCGTAAAATACTTACATCGTACTCCGTGCCAAAACAAGAAACTAGTTAGCAAACATGCATGTCCCTAGATCATGTTAAGTGGCTAATGCAACACAGGCAAGGATGCAATTTAGAGTAGGCTCGGTTAACCCTAAAATGGCACATGAAATGCTACAACTATCACGTATTCAAGTTAGATTTGAAATACAATGCAGTTTGTATGATGTACCGAGCCCGATGCATGTCAACAAATGCATGGATGCACGCATGCATTGCATAAGGTATGCTAATTTTAAATATGCCCTAATCTACCATCATAAGCAGGTAAATAAAAGGGAAGAAAGACGTGGGGTTGGAAGACATACACACACTCACGCACACTTATTACAATTATGCCCTCGCTCGGAGGGACCAAAAGAATATACAGTCCAAAAATAATACAGTCCAAATACAGAATAAATTAATTATTACAGAAATTTCTAACTATCAAATTAAATGTTAACATAATAGAAAAGGGCCTCAGCCCTGCCTCGAGATGCGGGTATGATGCATGTTCGATCCAATTTGCCCGGAAAGCCGTATCATGACACTGTTGCCTCTATTCTTACTGCCCCATTTCTCCAAAAATTTCCAGAGTCCCAGAAAATCTTCCTTGCATGCTGCTGTACACCACCGGCTGGATGGAAAGGCCACCGGCCATATAGAATGACCACCGGCTGCATGAAATGTTATCGGCTACCCATAAAGTGCCGGTCGGCACTCTATACTGCCGGTCGGCACAAAATTCCTGCAGAGCACAGTTTGACAGCAACAGCAGGCAGACAGTGCATGATATGGATTTTAGAGCAAATGTAAGCATGGTCCATGCTTCCTATCATGTATGGGACTCAAGGAAGCATGACTCTTGGTTCTTGGGCCATCAATTATGCATCTTGACGCATGATGGCCTAAGGAACCAAGGTTGCATTTTAATGGCAATGCATGCAAACAAACAAATGAATCCAAGGCCTTATCATGAGTTAGTCAAAGGTCTTGGTGACCAAGAATTGAGACGAGTTGCACCACTCGAAGTGTGAACTCCTCTCAACCCTATGCTTGGCTTGACAATCCCCAAGCCAAGCCATGGAATGCATGTATGCAACATAGCTCAAATGATGCAACAATGGGACTAAGATGCAAGCACACCAAGTGTCATGCAACTATCATAATAGGCATGCAAAATGCTAGAGCATGCAAGGTATAAGTGGCATGCAAACATGGGCCAATCAAGCAATGCGACCAACCTACTACAACACTCGATGAACCAAGCATGCATCAAGCATATAATGAACATACAATGGTGGCCTTAACTTCAATGGGGCAGCCCTCAATCCACCCCAAAATAGTGGCAAAACAAGCCCTAAATGATGACCAAAATGCTATACAAACATGCAAGTTCATGGGCCTAAACCTAAGGCACCAAAAAGAGCATCTTATTACCACTTACACAACCACTTATGGCATGAATCTAACAACCAAAAACAGATTTTTAGTATGCAAAATGACACCCAAATCCCCTCACATGGCACCCCCAAAATGTATTAATCATGGAAGCATACACAAGGCCTATTCTTAGGCATAAAAGGACACACCTTTAAAGCATGAAAGAGATGGCAAGTACAAACATATGAGCATGGATTAGGGTCTGAAATAGCATGTCAAATGTTCCCAAATCATCTAAATAGACTATCCAATGTATGTACATGGATCACCTACCCAAGGCCTACAAGCCATCATGCAAAACAACCATGTCAAGCATGTTAAATATGACAAAAACAGTGGCCCACAGCCCTTATACATGGCAAAATGATGTTAGTATCTCCATGGAACTAAGCTAAAATATGCGAGAAAACATGGCCTCAAAGCATGGCATACTTCTAGGCATAAGAGAGCATTTCAAAGCAAACATAAGAGGCATGTTAGGGACCATAAAACCAACCTAAAACAGAGGCATAACATGTCATATGAACCACAAATATACTCTGAAATGCAGCCAAAACCAACCATGCATACATGCTATTATTTGAGCCCAAAAACAAAGGTAAGCAAGGGACAAAGGGGAGAGGGGTGTCCCTCCCCTATATGAGACTCGAAAATACCTTCCTCACCACTGAAAACCCACTGGTTTTCAGTGGTGAGAAGACCAAAAACACCGAGTAAACAAGGCCTCAAGAAAAGGCTCCAAAATGGCCAAAACAAGGCCTAAGAGGGTGAGACTCTACCCAAACCACAAAACACCTTGATGAATGTTCTTAAGGAAGGAAAAACAAGTCTTTTTTATGTTAAACACAAATCCAAAAACACAAAGCAAGAGGGGTAGAAAGCTAGTGCAAGAATGGGGAAACTAAAGTAACAAGCTCACCCTTGAAGATCCTTCGAAGAACAGGTGGAGCAGCCCTCCTCTAATGATCAAAACCAGTCCAAAACCACCACAAACAACCTTCCAAGTCCCTCAATCTCGGAGCTAGGTGTAATAGTGTGTGTAATGGTGCAAAAATGAGGTAAAACTACACTTTTGGCCACAAAACACACACACAAGAGGAGAGAGAGGGAAAATAGAGAGAGAGAGAGTGTATCACACAGATATATAGATATAAGCTCTGGTTTTTGACCTAAAATGGCTAACCTTGAGCAAAGGGAGAGAAGGGTTGCTTATATAGGCCAAGAAGACTTAGTGGCTAAGCAAAACAAAAGAGTCAAAGGGTTCAAGGATCAAAGGGGGTGCAAGGCTTCTTGGAGAAGCCAAGACAGCTGGCCAAGCTTCTCCAAGAAGCTTTGGCCAAAGGGTCAAGCTTCTAGAAGCTTTAAGGGGTTCAAGGGTGCAAAGGGTGCAAACCCGGGCATGGGGAGTGGTGATGGTGCACTCCAGCTGTCACAGCTGGCATGCACCATCCCTGGGGGTGCAAAGGGGTCACACCGACCAGCCAAAACAGTCACCGGCACAAAAGAGTGCCGGTCGGCAGTATATCGTGCCGACCGGCCAAATATTTTGGGAAATTAGTGCCGATGGCCACGAGGGACTGCCTGTGATGTGTAGGGGCAGCCGGTGGGCTTCAGGGATGGCTAACAAGCCTCTCCCTACCCTTGAAGGCAAAAACACAAGTGTTTGGTGCCAAAACCGAACACGAAGCAGTCGAGTCAAGAGGTCCTGAGACGAGGCGCGCTGCTGAGGCCTCCGGGAACTCGAGACGAACACAATCATGGATAATCACCGGGTGTCCAAGCGGTGACGTCCAAGTCTTGAGGACGGTCAAAAATGGGGTGTCTACAATACGCGACAACGCAGGCAATGTGTATAACAATGTGAGGAAAAGCATAAACACATGTAAGTAAAGCATGCGTAACAACGCAAGCAATGTGTATAACAATGCGAGGATGAGTGCATAAACACATGTAAGTAAAGCATACGCGACAACGCAAGCAATGTGTATAACAATGCGAGGAGGAAAAGCATAAACACATGTAAGTAAAGCATGCGCGACAACGCAAGCAATGTGTATAACAATGCGGCAACAAAGAGAGGCACATACTCAACGTAAGCATGGTAAAGGCAAGTTATTCGCGATGTTGAGATGTAACTTCAAAACAAGACAAGGCATGCTCAGTGCAAGAGCGAAAAGACGCATAACAAGCGCGCTAATTACAAACATGACAAAACATTGTAATGCAACATATTCAAAGAAATTTTTGAATCTTGCAATATAAAAAAGGATACGAAAAAGGATACACCTCGCACGTATTGAGTGCCGCACACGGAAGACACAGTTCGGGGCCACCAAGAAGGTCGCTTAAGCTTCAAAAGTGTATTTTCTTACAGTTTCTTGAAAAATGAGGGTACCAAATCAATTGAACTGACCCAAACAAGGGCATTGGAGATGCATCGACCACAAGGGGAAGCCATCGGCCATCCATCGGCCATCAAAAGAGCTTATCGGCGAACAATTTAGCCAATCGGCTAACAATTTGGCCGATCGGCCCAAAGTGGCAGATTCGGGGCAATTTTGTCCATTTGCTTCGGGTCTTTAAATATAGGGTTCCAAACCCTATTTCGTCACTTCCTCTTAGTCGAAAATCATTTCCCTCTCTCTCTAGGTCATTTTCCTCCCTTCAATCCATGCTTTTCTCCCATTTTCAAGCCTCCCGCAACTTCTGATTCGTGAAACCCTCTTCGTTTCAAACACTTTGAACCGAACGAAACGCGATTTCGGTGTTCCTTTCTTGATTTCCACCACTTGGGGTTTGTTTCCCCTGAGTTAGCCCTGGTTTCCGTGCTTTCTTCCGCACTTTGACCTTTTCTCCCATTTTTCACCCCTCGGGATTGACTTTTGGCATTCTTACCCACTTTTCATACCCTCGGCCATTTTTGCACTCTTCTCGAGATGGCGGACGATATTCCACGGGGTGGGACTCCCCCAAAGATGGATACAGATCCTGAGGTCGAGCTCTTGCCGCTTAGTGTTCGATCGTTCGACCCGGCGACATACTGGCCTACGATGCACATACTGCCTCCCGATAGCATCTGCCAGTTCAGGAGCTACGCGCGAGGTGCGCCATTGGAGCTCTTACTACGCGAGCCAGAGTCGCACCTTTCTTACGGTGCTGCTGAGGTATACTCTTCCCCTCTTTTATTTTCTACAATGTAAATCAGATATCTTGAATAGCCAATTCTGTTCTTTAACTGAATAACCCAAACACACTAATACATCACATGCTTAGTTCACCCTGAGCACAATCATACACGGTATCTGTGTAAAATCGAACATATGCACACACACTGCATTTTTATCAATTCTGAACATATTCAAACACTGTATTTCTGGCACTGCTTCGCATCTATTTGCCTTAAACACACGGAGATTCCCATCCTTCCGGGGGTATGGGAACACCATTGCCTGAGGTTGGTACATGGAGCTACCCGACGAGGCTCGCTAGATTGTTGACGAGCCCGGCTTCGACATTTTCTACATCGGACTCTCGCGCCTCACTGCGAGTAGGCCCCTTCTTGGTGCGCTGGTGGAGAGGTGGTGGGACACCACCGATTCCTTCCACCTTTCCGTAGCGGGGGAGATGACGATGACTCCCTTCGACTTCTCCATGCTCACTGGCATTGGAGTAGGGGGTGATCCGATTGCCTTCAACACCGACATGGGCGAGTGGGATGCTGCCCAGATCTTCTTACTTGGAGCTCGGCCACCTCTCTCCCGGCCAGGGTTCGTGAGGTATTCTTGGTTCGAGGACCAGTTTCGGATACAGTTGCCGACGACCCGCGAGGAGGTGGAGCGGTACGCCCGAGGATTCATTATGTTCTTGATAGGCACCACCTTATTCATCGACCGGGTGAACACTATTGCCCTTTATCTATTGAGCGCATTGGTGGATGTGACCCGGATCCGGCGCTACGATTGGGGTGGCACAGGCTTGGCTATGCTTTACGGATACATGAGCTCTTCATCCCGCCGCAGCGAACATCTACTCGGAGGCTACTGGCGAGCCTGGGGGGTACACCTTCCCTTTCTGTTTTATAGTTCTGCTTTACACTATCTGTACACCACAAAAACTGCATACATGTAATCTGCTTTACACTGGCTGTACATTGCACACACTGCACACACGCAATCTGCTTTACACTGGTTGTACACTACACACAGTGCACAATACACTGCACAATACACTGCACACCATTCTCTGGTTTCTGCTTTATCTGCATACTGCGTTACTGATAAGCATATTCATTCTTACCCTGTTACACTCTGTAGTTGTGGGTGTATGCCTACTTTCGGAGGCTTGCTCCAGAGCCGGAGGTGGAGATGCCCCTCGCTATCCCATACTCTCATCAATACGATGTGAGGTGCGAGCGGAGGCCGCGGGAGTCTTTCCTGTTCTTCCTCGGGTACTTCAATACCATTACCGCAGCAGAGGTATTTCAAACATTACAATTTATTTAAGCTTTGCTTTACATTGTACTTTCAATAACAGATAACAAACTATATATCCTTTCATTTTGCAGATCACCTGGCAGCCCTGGGCGGCGTTACTGGAGGCAGTCAGAGACCAATACAGGGGTGCTCGGGAGACTGCCCGATTCCGAGTCTTGCTTGGGGGTTCGGTCTGCCAGGTTTGGTACTTGGGAGAGCACTTCCTGCGGTAGACCCTTGGCTTACCCGAGCAGATAGTCCCGAGGCCACCTCCTACCCATATAAGGCACACAGAGAGGTATACCCGGGAGGAGATGACCGACTTCACCATCGGCTGGGACGCTAACTTTTTCAGAGATGAGGGCGACTACACCGTCCTCATCCAGACTTATCTCATGCGGCCTCTGGCCAGTGCTCGCCGAGTGGAGAGGGAGAGGCCTGCAGCACCAGCAGAAGGAGCAGGAGCACCGAGGGCGGCTCAGGCCCATGACCGGAGTTGTTCCCGGAGGGGACGCAGAGCAGAATGGCTAGAGCTGCCCACCACCATGACATACCGAGGACAGGGTGGGAAGACTTACCAGATACCCATCGCTCCTCCTCCGGCTGATCATGAGCTCGTTGGAGTTCGCGGCTCAACCCCGGTATGTACTATACTTTGCATTCTGTGCAGTCATTTCATTTCATTTGATATCCCACGGAATACTAAATACTTCAACACTTTTGCAGGCTTCGATTGAGTACAATGGACAGGCTCTAGAGCTGTCAGCCTCAGTGATGGGGATGCTGCAGAGGAGCATGGACCTGCTCAGCATTTACGGTATCCCGATAAGTTCCTTCAAACTCAGTCCCAAAACATTGCACATTTTGTTCCATACTAATATGATACATCACATTTATCAATACGGCACTTGATACACTGCACTCACATACCACTCAAGGCACTGATACACTGTAACTCACATACTGCTCATAGCAATACTCACGGCATTCATACACTGCTCACGACATTCACACACTGTACTCGTACACTGTATTCGGTATTCATACGCTGCTCACAGCATTCATACACTATACTCGGCATTCATACGCTGCTCACTGCCTTCATACACTGTACTCATACATTGTATTCGGTATTCATACTCGACTTTGCATAGCATAACTGATGCGTTTGCCAATTGTTCTTTTCAGGCCCCATTCTAGATACCGGCCGCAGGGGGTGCTCCCGCAGGACCATTTGTACCTGCCCGAGGAGCGAGGAGAGCAGGACGAGGGATCTCGGTACGTAGCCACAGCCAAGCCGGGCGTACTCACTCTGGGAGTAGCTCGCGAGCGCCTATTCCAGATGACGACGAGTCTGATGCAGAGGCGGAGTCGTCTCAGGATGAGGCTGGGGATGGCTCAGGCTCAGATTCTGACGACGGAGCTGACGGTAGAGATCCTGGACCTTCATCCAAGAAGAGGACGAGGAGGGACTCCCGCACTTGAGGCGACTGGCGCCGATCCAGACATTTTGCTGTTTTTCTCCTTTTTTTTGCTTTATTTTCCTTTTTACTAGTAGTTTTGCACATTGTACTGCCTCAGGCATATTTTATTTTCTTCAAAACTATGTACTTTTTGCAAAAGAAAACAATGATGGAATAAAACAACTCTTTTTGTTGAAAAAGTGTTACTTTTGTACATTCTAAGCATTACATCACATCGCATCACACTACATAACAATGTAAATGCGATTGAACTTTGTTTTGAAAACTAAACACTCGAATTGCATTAATCAGGTAGTGAACCAACTAACAACAAAACAACTCGACAAGCAAAACAAAGAACTTAACAAGCTAACCAAATGTAAATACAACTCGATAAGAAGGACAAGGACTAAAGAACACAAAATACAACTCGATAAACAAAAGTACAACAACTTGATAAACAAATTGAAGTACACACAGGCGCGACTTCGTAAAATCATCACCGAAAGGCATTTGAAGTGGAACCGGTCACAAGTTCTCAACATCTCCAACACATAAACAGCTCAAAGAACAAAAGGAAAGGCCAACGGCGAAGGTGAGAGGCCATCGGCCACAAGAAATGACCATCGGCCATCATTACTAGCCGATCGGCCAAAAAAGATGGTCGGTCGGCACTCTTTTTGGCCGATCGACCAAAAGTGGCAAGAACCTCCAGAATGCTGTCACCTGTCTTCCACTCAACACCTTATCTTCTACAAAAGCCACAGCTTCGTAGTTTTCTCCATTTCAGCTCAATTTTTGCACCAAATGGAAACACTTCTTGTCCAAAATCTCACAAATTGCATTGCCAACTTGGATAGCTCGGAAAAGCTGAATTTCCGGGGCTTCGGAATCAATGCACTATTCATGTTGAGTCGCACCCCGCCGCGTTTTCCATTCCTTCATGTCGCGGCAAGGTTTTGGAATCCGGTAATGCACGTCTTTAATTTTGGCAGACAAGAGGTGTGTTCTACTTTCAAGGATTTCCAAGCTTTAATGGAATCCGAGCGCGATGAAGAAATCTTGCCTCAATTCCACTTCGGCTACGTCCAAGCCTTAGGACGGATGCGCGGGCTTACTTTGCATGACGCTCGGTCATTGATTCACGACAGAGAGCTGGACATTTTGAGCTTGATTCATCGGTTTTCTGATGTCGGTGACCGCAGCAATCATCATTGGCAGGGTTATCGGCGACATACACTTTGCCAGTGCATGTTGTCTCATTTTTTGCTTGCCCCAGGCTCCGGTGGGTTTAGCACCCGTTTGATTGAAGTTGCCGAGGGCTTAAAAGAGGGCAAAGGCTTCATCGCCATGACGCTAGCTGAGACGTTGATGGGGTTGGACACTTTTCATCGCCGGGAGACAACTAGATTCGCGGGGAGTCCACTACTACTGTAGGTAATGTTTCTCACCCCATCTCACATATATTTCTCACATCACTCGGCACTCAGGCTTGGTTTTTCTCTTAAAACCATTTTCTTACTTTTTCTCTCAACGTACACCTCTCTATTCTTTTATCTCCCATTTTTCATCCCTCTCCAGATATGGTTGATAGATAAGTTGAAGGTTGTGGACTCATGCCCAGCATATTCAGCTCGCAGCTATTTCTTCCGACGACGTCTAGTAGATGCCCTGGATGAGGGATGGTGATGTGAATGGATGCACAGTTTGTCTGCTCTAGACATTGCTTGGCACTACCCCTGGCTTAATTTACCGGCGATAAGCTACAGCATGACCCGCCAGCCCGGGATTTAGTTGATCGGTCTGACACACTGCGTCATTTACTTCCCATTCCGATTCCGGCGCCAGTTCGGACATGATCAGACTTGCCCAGAAGAGGGAATAGAGTACCCTGCTACGTTTCCGGTCCGAGGCGCACAGCTAGCCCAGTATGCCATAACATGGAGGACGAGAGAGCTTCTAGCCCCCGCTCCCATTTTTAGTTGCACCCTCTCTGATGAGTGCATAGCTTGGCTTGATGAGGAGGCACAGAGCGGGCCCACTTTGGCATCAGAGGCTTCCACAAGCTCTGGGTG
Source organism: Camellia japonica (assembly GCA_030407325.1). Classification (NCBI taxonomy): domain Eukaryota; kingdom Viridiplantae; phylum Streptophyta; class Magnoliopsida; order Ericales; family Theaceae; genus Camellia; species Camellia japonica. Next base: position 44,535,401 of record JAPPVO010000017.1, read on the forward strand.
GGGATGCAGGAACACCTGACTATGCCCCAAATTTATTTGCTTGAATCAATACTTTTAATTTTTCTTTATGAATGTAATAAAAAGCAACTTCAATTTGTATTCAGGAGTATGAGAACTCTGTATTGAAATCAATGTAACTGAAGGTTGTGGGTACTGAAAATTTTTCGTTTGGTCCAAAAATGGTCTAACTCGTAAAAAGATTAATTTGAGCAAAAATCAACTTTTATTAAAACTTTTCAAAATCATTTTCGATGTGGATTACAATTGGACACGCCCGAGATCTATCACTGAGATGTACAACCTCGGATTCTAGCAACTGGAAAGTTACCCCTAGTCTGAATAGCACTGCACTGGGGATCACAACCGAGCTCTTGAATGCAGAATGGACAAGATGACCAAACAAGATCACATGGACAAAGTCGATTTGGAAGTGTTTATGGCTGGACTTCAGGATGAAGTTGCCTACGTATCCCGAAGATAGGAATCAATCCTTACGTAGTTCAGCTCAGGTTCACTTGTGTATTAACCCTCACCTTTTACGCTCTAACTTTTGCCAAGGCCGCCCTTTCTGGGTTTTCAACCTTGCGAGCTCAGTTTTTATAATTTCAAATTTTCTGTGCTCTAACTTTTGCTTAGGTCGCCCTTTCGGGTTTTCGGCCTAGCGAGCCACTCAGGGAAAGTATTTCTTCAACTTGTCCATGTTGATCGGTTGGGAGAACTCTAGGCCATCTAGGTCCATCAGCATGACAGCTCCACTCGACCAAATAGACTTGATGATGTAAGGACCAGTCCAATTAGGTCTGAACTTGCCCCTAGGGCCGTGGATAGGAGCTCGGTTCTCTTTGAGCACCAAATCTCCTTCTTTCAAATTCCTGGACTTAACCTTCTTGTTGAAAGCCCTAGCGATTCTTCGTTGATAACCCTGAACATGGTACAGTGCTTTCGGCCTCCTCTCGTCAAAGAGCATGGGTTCTTCAAACCTGCTTTGCTGCCAGTCTGCCTCAGCTATCTGACACTCAGCCAATACTCTCAATGACGGAACCTCAACTTCAATAGGCAGAACAGCCTCCATCCCATAAACCAAGGAATACGGAGTTGCCCTAGTAGAAGTTCAAATTGAAGTCCGATAGCCACACAGAGCAAATGATAGCTTATCTCGCTGGTCCCGATAGGTTTCCACCATCTTCTGCAGAATGTGCTGAATGTTTTTGTTGGCAGCCTCAACTGCTCCGTTGGTTTGCGGCCGATATGTAGACGACTTATGAAAAGCCACGTTATACTTGTCCAACAAGTCGATCACTTCCTTCTTGAAGTGGGAACCATTATCTGAAATAATCTTGTTCCTATTGAACTTAGCAACATGCGACGCCTTCAGCACCGTATAAGATTGGGCTTAACCCACTTCGTAAAATAGTCTATCGCGACCATAATGAACTCATGCCCATTGGACCCCTTCGGATTGACAGCCCCGATCACATCAATCGCCCAGACTGAAAACGGCCATGGCAAAGTCATGTTGTACAGCTTCGATAGCGGAATGTTCATGCGGTTTGCATGGATCTGGCATTTGTGGCATCGCCAGACAAAGCCAATATAATCCTCCTCCATGGTGGACCAGTAATAACCCTGTCTAAGGACCTTCTAGGCTAGCATCACCCCGTTCATGTGCGCTCCGCACTCTCCTCCATGGATGGCCTCCATCAGGCGCTTCGATTTCTCGACATCAACACACTGCTTATGCATCCCGAGATGACCTCTCTTGTAGAGTTTACCCCTGCAGACGATGAATAGAGCAGCCATTCTTCGAATTGCCCTCTTATCTTTGGCATTTGCCCCTGGTGGATACGCCTCTTTTTCCAAGAAGTTCCAGATATCGTAATACTAGGGGTTCTCATCTTGTACCTTATCTATGGCAGCAATCAGCTCGTAGGCCAGCACAAATTTCTGTTCGATGATGATCGGACGAACCCGGACTCCAAAAGGGATGTCTATCATAGAAGATAGAGTTGCTAATGAATCTGCGAACCTATTGTTCTCTCTTAACAGATGAGCGAAGTTCAGTTTCTCAAACCAAGGAATCAGTACGTCCAAGGTCTGGTGATAGATTCTCATCTTTTCTTCTTTGACTTTCCAATCTCCTTTAGCTTGAGATACAACAAGGTTTGAGTCCCCGATGATGTCCAATCGTTTTGCCCCTAGTTCTAGGGCAGCTTCTATACCAGCAATACATGCCTCATACTCTGCTTCATTGTTCTATACTTTGAACCGGAGCTTGAATGCTAAAGGTATGAGGGAATTGTCGGGTGCTATCAGCAGCACCCCTATCCCATACCCGTATTGGTTTGACGCTCCGTCAAAGTACATCGTCCAGGTCTCTTCTTCAACATGCAGAATGGCCTTGTAGACACCCCATTTTTGACCGCCCTTAAGACTTGGGCGCTACTGATGGTTTTCTCTGGTGGTGAAAGATGTGCAGGCTATGCTATGCAAAAGGTCAGTTTCTTTGGCAAGGAGAGCGTCAAATCCAAACCTCACACCCCATTGTTGGACCAAAAGATTTTGGATCTGAAAATCCTCTCTTTCAAAATATTTTTGAAATAAAGTTCCTACGATGTTCCGAGGCTCACATTCTGTCAAATGATGCGCTTTTCGGTAAACCGAGCAAGGACAAAGTGGAAATGAATGAAAGAGAGATGAAGTCTTTGAAAAATCTTTCAAAACACATTGTTTGGAGGTTCGGAGTTGAAGAAAAGAGGAGTGGAGAGAAGAAACTTAGTTGAGAAAGAAGTTGGGCATGAATCGCTAAAATAGAGTTGGGCGGTCCTCGCTGAATCAGGCTTATCTGTCTATGCACTCAAAGTTAAGCTATGAGGCCACCACCATTGGAAAGAAGACTTCCAGGGCTTCTTTTTTCACTCAATAATCTCCTAAGGCCTAGTCCGGATGGGGGAGATATGATTGGTTGAAGTTGGGCATCATCCCGGTTGGACCGAAACTGAGCAACCTTCACCAAAACAAGCATAACTTTTTTCATAGTCAGAATTTTGATACAAGACTGATTCCATTGGAAAGCTTACTTCCGGGGCTTCAATTTGGACACAAGAATGACCTGAAAAGAAGTTCATATGAAGGAGTTATGCCCGTTTGAAGTTGGACCTGCAGAGCAGATTTTTCCTGCCGGCCGACCAAACAATGTGCCGGCCGACCAAATAAGTAGCAGGCCGACCATTTATAGTAGCCGGCTGAGCAATTTTTCTGGCCGGCGGCCTTCCTGGATATTCTACAGACTGAATGGATGCCAGCTGTGCCAGCTGGAGGGCACAGACTCGATCTTCCATACACGTGTATGGAGGATCTTTGGCCTTGCTTCTTGGCTTCTTGGAGAAGCTTTGGTCTCCTTGGTCTATAAAGGAAGCCCTCCCTCTCCATTGTAAGGGTTCAGAAATTGGTTCTAAGGCATACAATATACATCTCTCTATATCTCTCTATTTCAAGCTCAAAAGTCCATTGTTCTTGCACATTTACACTACACCTCTTAGCCTAACACCTCCAACACCAACCTAAGCTTCTTGGAAGGTCTTGAGAGGTCCTAAGGTCTGAGTGTTTGGCCTCAAAGCTGCTGGAGTTGCTGAGCTTCAAGGGTAACACTTCTTTCCCTCTTTTTGGCATCTTTTTGTTCCATCTTTTAGCCTAGTTTGCAAGCATATTTGAGCTTTGTCATAAACTGAAAAAAATCTTATTTTGAGCTTCTTAACATGTTTGTTTAAAACCATTTTTCTGTTGGGGGTCATCTACCCCCTTGCATGTTTCATTTCCCTTTGTTTTGAGCCATGCATTAGGGCCTTTGTGTTAAGCTTTGTTGGCCCTTTTGACCACTGAAATCCAGCAGATTTTCAGTGGTTATTATATGTTTTTGAACCCCAAAATCAGAGAGGGGTGACCCTCTCACCCCTTGTCTTGTTTTCTAGCATATTGGCCTAACAAGGGAGCCCATGTGTGCATGCTTCCAAGCCTCATTTCAGGCCCTTTTCAGTGAGTTTTAGGGCCTACAACCTCTTTCCAGAGGTGGTTTTCCATATTAGGTGTCCCTCTTGCATGTGTAGAACAACCCTCTTTATAGCCTATCAAAGGAGCCTATCATTCTTGCATGCATAGACCATGTTTCAGTGGGTTTTTGGGGTTTATTCGGCATGTTATACCTCTGAATTTTGCTGGTTTGGTAGCCTCTTTATTGCCTCACATACTTGTAGTGCAAATCCCCTTTACTAGCTTGTGTTGCATGCTATTCGGTCCTTGATTCTAGCACTTTTTGGCCATCCTTAAACTGATTTTGTGCATGTTTTGGACTGCCTTAGCTCTGTTTTTATGCCTCATGTTGAATAATGCTTGCTATGCATGGTTGTAGTTCAATACCCTTGCCTAGCTTTGAGTTTTGGGGCCCATTGCATGCTTGTGTTGAGGTGTTTCCATGTTTTGGGGCCATTGTATATCATATTTCAGAGCTTATATGCATGCCATATTCTCATGTTTTCCACTCTTTAAATGCGTTTGAGAGTTGTGCATAAATGCCTCATTTTCGGACCATTGCATGAGCTTCATTTCTATGCATTTTGAGCCACCATTTTAGACCATTTTCCCACTGTCTTGGACCTGCATAGGGACTGTTTGGGGCTGGTTTATCCATTTGTGCATTGCTTTGCATGGCTATGGTGTAATGCACTTCACTAGTTTCGGTATTTAGGCCACCCTACATGCATTGAGTGAGGTGTTTGCATGTTTCGGGACCATCTTGCATGTCATTTAAGAGCTGGAAAATGTCCCACTGTACGCTATATTTCATCCCTTCCATGCCTTGGTAGAGTTGCATGTTATGCCCTAGGTTTGGTCCCTTGCATTCTTGCATGTTTGCATGTGTGTCATTGCTTTGTTTTCATCATGTTTGGCCACTGATTTGAGTGTGGCTGAGGCCCATTCATTTTAGTTTAAGTCCATCTTGCATTGTGTATGCCATGTTACAATGTGTTGTGCATGTTATGTTGTTAGCATTGTGTATGCCATGTCACTCCTTGCATTGTGTATGTTAGGTGGTTAGTTGCATTGAGCATGCCATAGTTCATATAGCATTGTGTGTGCCATATAGTCCATAGCATTGTGTATGCTAGGTTGCATGTTTGCATATTTAGGTTGTATGTCTATTGCATATTGCTTGCTAGCATACTCATTTTGCACTAGTTTGTTTGCATGCTTAGGTTGCATAGCATTGAGCATGCATCCCTTGCCTCTTGATCAATCATGATAGAGGTTGGGGCCCTTTATGTGTTTTGTGCATTTCATTCCATATTCAGTTGCACACTTGGCTTCTTTGGCCATCATACATTGAAATGCGTGATTGATGGTCCGAGGGTTGAAGAACTACACTCCCTGGAGTCTTAAACATGATAGGGAGTGTGGTTGTGCAAACATTGTCTGGTAAATGCATTGTCACGCTCTGTTTTCCCTCTGCTGCAGCAAAACAGGGTTCTGCAGGAATAAATAGCTGGTCGACTTCTTTCAGTGCCGACCAACCAACCATACTTAGCCGATATCCTCACAACTGGTCGATGACCATTTTCCAGTGGTCGATGGCCTCTCACAGCATCCATGAGGTGGATCAGAATTGTTCTGGAGACTTGTGCAATTTTCAGAGGAACAAAATAGTGCAAACAGAGGCAACACGAGGCATGGCAATGAATTTCTGAGCAAAGCCGACCAAGCATGCATTCATCCCTCTTCCCGAGCTGTTTTACTGTTTTTCATAGCATAATTAATTTGTTTAATTAGTTAAGAATTGTGTAATAATTAGTTGTAGCTGTTATTTATTCGGTTTCTATTATTTATTAGGACCCTCCGAGAGAGGGCAATTTTGTAATAAGTGTGCGTGTGTGTGATGCATGTCTTCCAACCCCACGTATTTCTCCTTTTTATTTAACCGCTTATGATGGTTAGTATTAAGGCATATTTCAATTAGCATCCTTATGCTATGCATGTTTGCATCATTCATATGTCTTGCATGCACCGGGCTCGGCGCATCATACTAACTGCATTGTATTTCAATTCTAAGTTGAATACGTGTTAGTTGTAGCATCTCACATGCCATCTTAGAATAGCCGAGCCTATCTTAGTTGCATTTTGCATGTGTTGCATTAGCCATCTTAACATGAACTGGGATCATGCATTGATTACTAACTAGTTTTTGATTTGGCTCGGAGTACACTATGAGTGTTTATGCTTTAGCATCTTGCATGTATGTGAGTGTTAACATGAAAGCATGCTTGCCATGAGGCTAACTGCTTATATGATATACCTGACTAAATGCCTGTGGGTGAAGGTTGGGTTGGTTCAATTGGAATAATTCGTTAAAATCCGTGTTTTAGCCTACTTGCGAGTAGCAAACCTCAATCCATTTTCCAAAACAAACGGATATACGATGCTTTGTTCCAACTTAGGAAATCCAGTCTATACCTGTATGCTGTGCGCATCACATAGTAATTCTAGGTTAAATAACCAGAATAAGAGCACATGTGTTTTCAAAAACAAGATATCATGCTTAGTAGAGGCCGATCTTTGATCGGGCGAGCGGGGGTGCTCATAGCTGACCTTCCCCAATCGTACCCAAGTTTCCGAGCCGAGGCAACTTTGGTGATGACGGACACGTGGCCTTAGGCACGAGTTAGGGTTTCCTAAATCCCCCAAAATAAATATTTAGGTGGCGACTCTGTATCTGGCAAAGCAGTCCATGTTTGGCACTTCTTTCTAAAAATTTGTTTTCAAAACGATTTGTCTGATCTGGACTCTTTGATGATTCATCGGTCTTGCATTGCACTCTGTGAGATTAGATACAAGATCGTGACATTGAGTCCTGAACTGTAGTGAGCCCAATGAACAAAACGGGGGATTTCCTCCCGGGACATTCGGGGACGTCTACAGGCCACGTCTGGGAACGGATACTCAACTGCTCCATCCCCTTCCACTGGGTGATCGGCTAGGAACTCTGCTATTGCTCTCCTCTTCACTGACATACGCATCATATACTTTAGATCGAATTCGAAAAGTAGAAGCAACCAACGGGCTAGCTTACCTGTAAGTGCTGGTTTCTCGAAGAGATATTTGATGAGATCTAATCTCAAAACCAGTATTACAGAGTGAGCTAACATGTAGTGACGCAGCTTCCTGGTAGCCCATACCAAGGCCAAACAAGCCTTCTCCAGCGGAGTGTAGCCGGTCTCGTAATTCAGCATTTTCTTGCTCAGGTAGTAGATAACTCTCTCCACCTTATCCTCAGACTCCTGTGCAAGCATGCAGCCCATTGTAGTTTCAGTCACTAAAAGATACAAGATCAATGATTTCCCCGGCTTAGGCGGTGACAACACAGGTGGGTTCTGTAAATATTGCTTGATCTGTTCAAAAGCAGCTTGGCATAGGCTGTCCCATTGGAAATTCTTTCCTTTCTTCAAGAGACCAAAGAGTGGTTCACAAGTCAAGGTTAATTTTGCAATAAACCGTCTTATGAATTGTACTTTACCCAGAAAGCCTCGTACCTCCTTTTCGGTCCTCGGTGGTGGCATTTCCAAGATGGCCTCAATTTTGGAAAGATTGACCTCGATACCTCTCTATGTGATCAAGAACCCCAGCATTTTTCCTGCTGTAACACCAAATGTACACTTCTGAGGATTCAGCCGCAACCTATATTCCCTGATCCGTTGAAAGAATTTCTGCAAGGCGGTGTAGTGGCCCTCTCTTTCCTTGGACTTGACAATCATGTCGTCCACGTACACCTCAACCTCTTTATGGATCATATCATGCAAAATCGTGGTCGCAGCCCGTTGATATGTAGCCCCAGCATTCTTTAGCCCAAACGACATCACCCTATAACGATAGATCCCCCACGGGGTGGTGAAAGCAGTCTTCTTCCGGTCTTCAGGTGCCATCAGAATCTGATTGTAGCCAGAAAACCCATCCATGAATGAGAGCAACGCATGCCCCGCAGTGAAGTCCACTAATTCGTCGATATGCGGCAGAGGAAAGTCGTCCTTCGAACTGGCTTTGTTCAAATCCCTGAAGTCCACACATACCCGAATTTTGCCGTCTTTCTTCGGCACTGAAACTATATTGGCGAACCAAGTTGGGTATTCAGATACTAGCAGGAACCCTGCGTCAATTTGCTTGGTGACCTCTTCTTTGATCTTGAGGGCCCAGTCCGGGTGGATCCTTCTGAGTTTCTGCTTAATGGGTCGGGCCTCTAGGTCAAGAGGGATCCGGTGCTGTACAATCTCAGGATCGATTCCAGGCATGTCTTCGTAGGACCATGCGAAAACATCTTTGAAATCTTTTAATAAAGCAACTAAGTGCTCGTGCTCCTCCGAAGACAACGTAGACTCGATCTGGACCAGCGGCGGGTCATTCTCAGTACCAACATTAATTTAGGTGATTTCATCAACCAGCGGCTTTACAAACCTCTCCTGCTCTTGATCTAGCAAATATTTCAAAATCGGAGAAATTTCTTACTCGTCGTTTTCATCAAAATTTTGAAAGTCCTGATTAATACAATAAATTAAAGGCACAGAAAAGTACTCGAAGGCCACAGCCATTCCATTCTCATTAATCACTTCCAAGTCGCCTGATTCCTCTGTTACAACAGACTCAAAGAAAAAGAAAAAGACGACCTAGACAGGACTGTGGCATCCGGGTTGTCACACCCAGGAATACCGGACTCAGACTCAGACGAGCTGGAACCTGATTCCGACTCCACAAACTCGGTGGGATCAGATTCCGGCTCACTACCTGACCTAGTGCTGCTCGATAAGAATCCCTCCTCGTACTACCAGACGAGGGAGGGTGCGATGGACGCATCCAGAATGCTTGAAGATGGGCTCCCAGCCGCCTCATTCCCAATCATGGACACTGAGAAGTTATCCCCCAAGCACTCTTGTACGATCGGAGGATCTGAGAGTAGACAAGCCAGCGCTACCCTCCATTTCAATCTCAGTGCTCTCAGAATCCTCTTCTTTACACTGCTCAACCTCAGCTGGTGGGCCTGTCTGCTCTTCGGCAACATCATCCCAGGACAACTGCAAGTCGAAGAAGATCTCAAATCCCGGCAGGCGCCTCTTCTCTACGTTTAGCCGTGGCTCTGGGAAGCCGCAGAATGGAAAGTCTTCTCCCTCCCAGACAAAGCGTCCGTTCAGGGTGCCCTGGATAGGCCGATGCATCAACTCATAATCCTTCCCGGTCTTCTTGGCTTTGGCTCTTCCGGCCATCTCTTTGCCTTTCCTCACCCAGTCCTCTTTGGTAGGTAGATAGCCTAAGCCAAAGGTATGCGGGTTGTGCGGCACTTCGACCGATACAGTATTGCCCTTCTGGCCACTTTTTCCTAGTCCCATCCCAGGGATGTGCTGAAGCTTGTTCATGAGGTACACAGACTGTGCATTGACATATAACCCCTCATCAACAGCCAAAATGTTATGTATGACCGGGCCTCGGCTAGGGTAAATCCTGACAGGAACACAACGTCTGTACCATGCTCGATTTCTAGAACCGGTGTAGACACTTCGGCGGCGGATGGATTGAAGAATTCCCAAAAACTATAGCCACCCCCTTCCCGTGGGGGTATTTCAACATTTGATGCAGGGTGGAAGAGACCGCCTTCACCTGGTGCAGCCACGGCCGCCCTAAGAGTAGATTAAAGGTTGCGGGAACGTCCAAGACATGAAAGTCAATATCCTGCTGTCCTGGACCAACCTGAGTCCGAATCTTCACTGTCCCCATCACCTCTTTGCTGGTATTGTCGTTGGCCCTTATCACCTGGGCAGTTGGCACAAAATCCGTGGGTCTCAACCCGATCGAATATGTCGTCCTCGACGGGCACACATTAATGGCAGATCCCGTGTCGACAAGAACCACCGGTATCCATTTGTCTCTACACTCGACAGAGATGTAGAGAGGTTTGTTATGGTTTACGCCCTCAGGTAGCAGCTCCTTGTTAGTGAAGGTCAACGTCGGGAAAGCTCCTCCCGGAAAGACTAGTCCGACCAGCTGCTTAGGCGTGGTATCTACTGAAAGTTTGGCCTTGTCCATTGCAAAAAGGACAACTTGTCTATGAACTCTTGAGGCCATAAGCAGTCACAGATGGAGATGTCTGCTTGTATCTTCTTCAGCTGTTTCAGCATAGATGCCTCTTCGAGCAGCTTTTCTTTCTGCTTGTCTACCTCTTTGTCCTTTCCGGATGCCTCTGGTTGATCTAAGTGCGGGGGTTTGAAATACCGCCCACTCCTAGTCATGTGGTTAACCTCGCCAACATACCAGGTATCATCCGGCTGGCTTTGCCCCTAGTCTTCATCGGTGTGGGCAAGACATAGGTCGTCATCTTCCCACCACATGCCATCGGCAACCGACAGACACCTGTCCGGCTCCGTTACAACTATTCCTGTGCCCACAGCACCTTGCATTCCTGTGCTCGTAGCACGCCCTGTTCTTGTGCACACAGCACGTTCTGTCCCCGCAGGGGCTTTGGCCTTTCTGGCCCTCTCAGAATCTGCGATCCTTCCCCGATCAAACTGCTTCAGTGTAGCCTGCTGTTCAGTATGTTCCATACACAAACTGCTCGTATTCTGAGCAAAATTCTTAACACCGGTGCTCTCCGGTGGTGCATCCTGATTCCCGGCCCTTCCGGCCACAGCTGATGTCCCCATCCCTAACGGACCCTGTTCTAGCTGAGGCTGCTCAACAACATCTGGCTCGTCGCTGAGCCACCTTGTAGTTTCTGCTGACCCATCCAAGTCGAACCAGTTGACAGTCACGTCCCCTGAGTCCTGCTCTTTAAAGAACTGCAGATTTTCAATGTCTTCTTCCAGATCCGCAAGGTCATCTAGCCCCTGATTAGGTCCATCCTCCTGTACTACACAAATCTCTGCCCTCACTGGCAATTCCACATTCGGCCTAGCCTCGCCTACTGATGTAATATAACCGCTCGGGTTGTACATGAAGCTCGCGGACCCCTCAGGCTCTGTATAATCATTCTCATCTGCCTCCTCAGTCGACCCAATTCTATCTTCGATAGTCACCACCACCATTTCAGGTTGGGTTTGGGAGATATCCAACATGCATAAGTCAGTGCGGTCAGGAATGAACACCTCCGGCTTAGGTAGGTGGGAAGGGGTGATATATATGCTAGGGTCGTATGACACAACCCCAGTTTGGATCAGATTGATGTGTTTCGAAGGTGGAGCTTCGTTATGTGGTGGGAGAGGGTTGGTTGTGACATTCGGTTTCTCCGGAGGCTCGATCACCCTATTGTCGACGAGATCTTGAATCTCGTGATGCAATCGAAAGCAATGGTCGGTTTCATGACCATGCTGTTGGTGAAAGGCGCAGTACTTCGTCGGGTTATGAGAGGGGGGAAGTTTTTCTAGCAATGGCCGCGGCTCTAGGGCCTTCAAGTGCCCTTTCCTGATCAAAACCCCCAAAGCTTTGGACAGAGACATATACAGCAAGGTAAAGGTTCTCTGGCCTCGGGGTGGAAACTTGGTTGTTTGTGAGCTACTTCCTGATGCACCGGTGAATGGTGTAGCTGTAAGGGTTCTTGGGGTGGTGGTGGTGACCATGCCCACATCTGAAGATCTGGCAGCTGCAACACTGCTTGTGCCTGCATTCGTACTGCGTTGAATGCCCTTTTGGGCTGCTCTCTCTCATGATCAATGAGGCCCTGTTTCATGGTGTCCTCGATCTGCACCCCTATCTCATGTAGATCTGCAAAGGTGGGGAGGGAGAGGATGATCTTCTGCATGAGCTTGGGCTGGATGTTGTGCACAACCATCCGTATTTGGTCTTTGTCGACCGGCCTGATGGTCATTATCGAGGCCTTAGCCCTCCAGCACATCACAAAATCGGAGAAGCTCTCCTTCGGCTCTTACCTAGTTGTCTCGAGATCACGAGTTATGACCTCGATCTGCGTATTGTAGGAGTATTGAGCTACAAAGGCCTCAGCCATCTCCTCCCAGTTCCTCTTGATGGAGTCCTCCAGTTTTGCATACCAAATAGCCGCTACACCCGACAGGGTCCGACCAAACAGGGAAAGCTTCTGCAATCTGGAGGGGCCCATCGGCCTTAGTGTGTCCGAGAATAGCCGCAAATGCACCATAGGATCTCCAGACCCATCGAAACGGTCTATGTGCAGCATTTTAAACCGGTCTGGCAGAGTCACGGCCGAGTCTGTGTATGTATCCTCAATATCCGAAATGGACTTTACGCCTTGAGACTTCTTGAACAGCTTTTCTAACTTTCTCACTTTTAGCGATGTTAGATCCACCTCAAACTCAAACAGCGTATCCCCTGGTTGGTCTGTGCTTTGGATAGCTGGGGTGGGATCAGGGACAGAGCTGGCCCCGTTGGAACGTCCGTATTTTCCTGGACGTTAGCGGTCTCCTCGAGTATTGGAACTCTTGGTGGGGGAGGAGCTGGGTGCGAAGCAGATGCTCTGGCTAGCTATGGTGGTTGTTGTTGCTGAAGTCTAGCAATCAATTCTACTTATTGGGCCATAACCTTGGCCTGACGTGCGGCAAATTCTGCTTGACGGGCAGCATCCTGCTGCATGGCTTTCATACTCTCTTGGAGCTGACACATCATCTTCTCTATACTTGCCATATTGTGCTGGTCTATATGAAAAACTGGTATGTCTGTCTCTGCAATAGAAACGAAAATCTCAGCCCGCCTACTCACTGGCGTGGTGGATAAGGACTGCTGATTTGATAACCGTTGTAGTGATGGACTACGTCTGACTGACCTCCGTCTGGTAACCGAGGGTAAAGAATGGAACACTGGTTGTCCGTCTATCAGATCCTCAGATCGATTAAGTCTTCGACGTCTAACCCAGAGTGCTTCGGGAATATCTGCCTGGTCGGATGCAATGGTGCTAAACTACCTTGCAAAAAGATAAATAAAGCATAATAAGGAAACAAATAACCAGAAAACGGACAGCATAACAGCTTAAATAAAGACAACACACAGTTGGCAAACACACGCTAAAAGAATTGTTCTCAACCACTGATCACTGTTCCCAAATCATTAGCCCGAATCTGAATCTGATACCCGCAGGTAAAACTGATTCCCCAAATACTGATGCCCACAGGCCTGATACCCAGACTTGCAAACTGATACATGCATTCCTGTAGAGACGCACTCTAAAAGCACATAACAAGCAAGTGAGAGCCAAAACACCCCTATGGAGGGGTAGGGTTTCCCTGTCCTATTTTGTTAGGTGCTAGGGTTTCACTACGCACACAGCGGTTTCCAACAACCTATAATCGGGTAAGCAACCTGTCCTCGCTTGGAATGGTCACTACAGTTTCCGATATGCACTAGGTCGAATGGTTAAAAGGGGTGCCTCAGTAAAAATTGAGGTTTGTGTTCCCGTCATGGCAGAGCCCGCAACCGGTCGGCCTTATGGAACGCTTCTCAAAGCGGGCCTCCGGCAAACCGTTCAGGAATAACATACGGTAAACACGGTGTCTTAGGCGCACCAATGCAAATGCAATGCAAAGAGACACATGAGTGTTGTCAAAACAAGATATCATGAGTTCGAGTCAAGTTCTCTAAATCCCCAGTAGAGTCGCCAGAAACTGTAGACGTGCCCGAACGTCCCGGCTCCGCGCGCGAATGGCGCGAAATCCGTTTTATTCATTAGCTACTACAGTTCGAACTCAATGTCACGGTTCAGAATCTAATCTCACAGAGTGCAATGCAAGATTGATAAATCACCAAAGAGTCCAAATCCGGCAAATCATTTTTGGAAAATTGATTTTTAATAAAGAAGTGCCAAACATGGACTGCTTTGCCAGATACAGAGTCTCCACCTAAATGTTTTATTTTGGGAAATTTAGGAAACCCTGACTCGTGCCTAAGGCCACGTGTCCGTCATCGCCAAAGTTGTCTCAGCTCGGGAACTTGGGTACGAGATGGGAAGGTCATGCAATGAGCACCCCTACGAGCCCGATCAAAAAGATCAGCCTTTACTAAGCATGATATTTTGTTTTTGAAAACACAGTGTTCTTATTCCGGTTTATTAGCTAGCTTACTACGTGATGCGCACAGCATATAAGTATAGACTAGATCGCCTAAGTTGAAACAAAACATCTCATGTTTGTTTGTTTGAAAATGGTTTGAAGGTGCTACTCGCAAAGAGGCTAAGACGTGGATTTGCTACCCTCAAGTGGGCTTAGAAAAACATGATTTTGCCACTTCGCAAAGTGGGCTTAAAACTCGCATTTCGATGAATTGTTCCAATTCAAGCAATCCAACCTTCACCCGCAGGCATTCAGGCAGTTATATCATTTGAGTAGTTAGCCTCATGGAAAGCATGCTGAACATGGCAACACTTACACGCATGCAAGATGCTAAAGCATAAACACTTGCAGTGTACTTCGAGCCAAAACAACAACTAGTTAGTAATCAATGCACGATCCTAGCTATGTTAAGATGCCTAATGCAACACATGCAAAAATGCAACTAAAATAGGCTCGGCTATTCTAAGATGGCATATGAAATGCAACTTGATAACATGCTGTTGAACACGTATTCAAGTAAATGTATTGAAATACAATGCGTTTGTATGATGCGCCGAGCCCGGTGTATGCAAAACAGATGAATGAATGCAAACATGTAACCATAAGGATGCTAATCAAAACATGACCTAGAAATAACCATCATAAGCGGTTAAGTAAAAGGGAGAAAGAAATGGGGGTTGGAAGACATGCATCACACTCACGCACACTTATTACAAAATTCGCCCTCTCGACGGAGGGTCCGAATGAATAATACAAGCTAGCTACGCTAAGCTATTCTAACTAATCTAATAATCTAATTAGACTAATTATTACATAATCAAATTGAACATTAGCTAAGCTAAGCTAATTAAGAATTTACAACGACAAATTAAATTAGCTAACACATTAACTAATTAATTACAAATTAACTAATTATACAAAACAGTTAAAACAGCCTCGAGAAGAGGGTCATATGCATGCTCAATCGACTTTGCTTGGAAATCCGTTGCCATGCCTCATGTTGCCTCTGTTTGCACAGTTCTGCACCTCTGAAAATTATACCAACTTCTGTGATGCTTCTGACCTACCTCATGGACATTCTGAGAGGTCATCGGCCAAGAGGGGTGGCCATCGGCCAGTGGATAATGGTCATCGACCAATTTTGAGACTATCGGCCAAAATATTGTTAGCCGATCAGCACACTAGATAGCCGATCGGCCATCTCTTCCTGCAAACTGGTCCTTTTGCTACAGCAGAGTACATACAGAGGTATGGCAATACATTTGCAAGAAAATGTTTGTACAACCACACTCCTTATCATGTTTGAAGCTCAAAAGAGTGTAGTGCTCGACTCTCGAGCCATCAATCACGCATTTTGATGCATGATGGCCAAAGAGGCCGAGTTGCACAAATCAATATGGATGAAATGCAAAGAAACACATAAATGCCTTAACCTCTATCATGCATGATCAAGAGCATCAGTGATCGAGAATTGAGGCACGTTTCATCAGTTCAAGTATGAAACGTCCCTCGTTTCTCGTGTTTGGCTTAACACCCAAACCAAACACAATGCAATGCATGCTCAACTTAACAAAGCTAATGGCATGCAAACAATGCAATGCAACCTAAACATGTAAACAACATGGCATGTAACAAGTATGCAACAATGTTATGTAATGCAACTAGCATACAACAACATGCAATGTACCAAGCATGCAACAACATGCAATGTACCAAGCGATGCAACAACATGCAATGCAACAAGGATGCAACAACATGCAAAATGGACTTAAACTAAAATGGACAGATCTCAATCATGCCCAAATCAGTGGCCAAAACACCAAAACTAAGGCACCAAAAGGCAAAACATGCATGCGCACATATTGGTCCACAAGCTAGGCAACAAGAACACAACCCTTAGAGGCACTCAATGGGTGATAAAAGTGGAAGTGTAACAACACTATAAGCTCTGAAATTAAGTATGGTATGATGCCAAATCAACCAAGCAAGACAAGTATGGCATGCAAGAAAGTTCAAAGCTTGAAACTAGCATAGAAACTTGTACCAAAGCCACATGAATCAAACTCCAAAGGGCCAAGACAATCAAAACAGTCCTAGATCATGCCAAAATGAGTCTAAAATATGCATGGGCCAAAGCTAAAACAAGCCAACATGAAGGGCATAAGGCATGATGCATGCAAGGCCAATAAAGAGGGTTACACTACACCTACCAAGACCAAGCATGGCATGACTTAACCAATAAAAATCAGAGTTATGGCATGTCAAAATAAGCCCAAAAATCCACTGAGATGGCATCCCAAAAGCTTAAGTAATAAGACATGCATAATGGCTCATGTTCAAGGCTTAAAACACAAACCTCCCAATGAATGGAAAAGGTGACAAATGTGAGTGCATGACCACACTATATGAACTGAAATCACATATGAAATGATGCCAAATCATGAAAATGGTCTAAGCAATGCATGCTAGTGACTTGGACACTCAAAGCTAACAAGCTAGAATGCACTATGGTTATACAAAGCAATGTATGCATGACTAAAACAACATCAAACAGAGCTTAAGCACGATAAAAACAAGAGGGAAAGCTTCTTTGAGTTGAGCCAAAACATGCAAGAATGATGATCTAAGCACAAGATGCATGTTAAGGCAATAGAGAGGATTGCATTACAAGTGCATGGTTCATGCAAGAGGCTATCAAACCAACCTTAGACAAAGGTATATCATGCTGAAATAAGGTCTAATACATGCTAAGATGGAGCCAAAACAAGCTTAACAAACATGTTACTTTTATGAGCCATCAATACAAGCATATGAGACATAAGGAGAGGGGATGACCCTCTCCTATTTGGGACCTCAAAACACCATTTCCACCACTAGAAATCCTCTGGATTTCAGTGGTGAGAAGGCCAAAACAAGGTAGTCCCAATAGCTTAAAAGAAAGGCACAAGAACAAGACCAAACAAGGCCTAAGAGGGGGTAGACAACCCCCAACACAAAAGTGACCTTAAACAAACATTACAAGCATGAAAAATTAGAAATTTTCACCATGGAAAGTTAAGCTTAAATCAGCATGCAAATAGGTCCAAAAGCTTAAACCAAAACAAGGGTTTAAAGGCTAGTTGACTTACTCTTGAAAAACACCTTCAAGAACACAACTCCAGCACTCTTTTCTGACCAAAACCAGTCCAAAACCACTAACACCAGCTCCTGAGTACCTCAGCAACAAAAGGATAGTGTTCTAGTAGGTGCTTTAGTGCAAAAGTATGAAGAAAATACACTTTTGAGCACAAACTAGGGTAAATATGGAGAGAGAGGTAAAATATAGAGAGAGAGTGATATATGTTTTGTATATCAACTTTTCAGAACCTCTGGAAAGGGAGAGAGGTCTCCCTTCTTATAGAAAATCAATTCTCAAGCTTGTTGAACAAGCTTGAGTTTTGATTGAATCCCTCCATACACGTGTATGGAGGATGAGATCTGTGCTTACCAGCTATCACAGTTGGCACAAAAATATCTGCAAAAGCAGGTGGAAAGGTCTCGGCCAAGAAATATGGCCGATCGACCAACAAGAGTGCCGATCGGCCACCACTTATGGCCGATGGCAAGAAAACAAGGCCGATGGCACAAGGCCTTAGCTGATGGGTTGTGGGGATGGCCAGCAAGCCACCCTCTTCCCTCAAAACCAACAACCACAAGTCCTTGGTCCACAACCAAGCACAAAACAAACAAGTTGAGAGATCCTAAGGCAAGGCGCGCAGCCGAGACCTTCGGGAACTCAAAATGAACACGAGCATGGAAGATCATCGAGTGTTCAAACGATGACATCCAAGTCTTGAGGACGGTCAAAAATGGGGTGTCTACACTTACATTTCTTACTTATTTTGCTCTTTTGTTTTGATTTTTTTACTCTTTTGCTTTGATTTCTTGTTATATTATATATTGTTGTAATCTAATTGAAAGTGGTGAGTTGAGACTCCGATATATATTGTTTTTAGTTTTGTTTTTGTTGTGGAAATCTAAGAAAGTAGAGTTTGGCCGAGCCTACCAGGCTACCCGGCCTGTTAATTGGTCCTGTAGCCACTTAAAAGTACAGCATCGCGCCCGCGACCTTCATGACCGTGTCAACAACCTCTAGGAAAAATCGGGAACCCATCCGACATTGAGAAGATCAACCTTAGATGGTCTTTGAGGTGCTTGAAGCCGCTGTTTTCTTATGTTTATTTTATATTGAGTGTCTATGAGGATTTTTATACTGTGTTGTAATATTCCTTCATCTCCCTTGGATTTGTAATATGGGTTGTAATAATTCCCCATCCCCACTTCTTATCTATCCCATTCTTTAATTGCTTTCCATAACTGTGCATATGTATATATCTTACATGCCATCCATGCTTTTATATACATAATTCTTACCTAGATCCGGCTAAATTTGCATCTTTGTACTTTAATTCATTATTACATGATTTTGTACGCTATCGCATTTTTTGCAATGTTTCATATGTCATGTTTTAGAAGCCAGATCTTTAGAAGCATTCTTGTGTATGTATTGCATTAGGATTTTGTATATAGGATCATGCATATTTTACTAAGTTTGTTTTGTAGCTGTTCGCGGGACGTTGGTAAATATGTAAGTTGTTATCCTTTAGCATCCCGCTTGTACATAATTTTCTTATTATGTTTAGCATCTTACCATGTGGCTATTTGCTTATGTGATATAATTGTATGAATGCCAGTGGATGGAGGTTGTGTTGCTTAATTTGTAATGATGTTGATTTTTTATGTTTGTAAACTCAATTTATTTGGGTTGTACATCTTAGAAGCTCTTTCAAAATACATGAAATCAAATTGTTCCAAAATAAATGGCATAGTCTATACTTGTGTGCTTCACATAGTAAATTTTTGGATTTATTAAATAATTAGAACATGAGCATATAAAAATAAAATAAAATTCATATCATTGTTTAGTAAAGGCCGATCTTTTGATCGGGTGAGCAGGGGTGCACAATTAATGACCTTCCCCTCTTATACCTAAGGTTTCGAACCGAGACAAGTTTGGTTACGATGAACAGTGGCCTTGGCACGAGTCACGGGTTTCCTAATTTTCCCAAAATAAATATTAGGTGGCGACTCTGAGATCTGATGACGCAGTCCATTTTTGACAAAATTGCAATAAAATGGATTTTCAATAAAAGTTGCCAAATCTGGACTCTCATCTATATTTCATATTGCACTCGTGAAACTAGATCAAAGAAATCGAGGGTTCGAACTGTTTAACCCGCACGGGTACTATAGCCTGGCTTTTTCGCGCCCTCCTTTGGAAGTTTGAAATAAGCCCTACAGTTTGGACTCTCGCGGTTCTGAATCTAATCTTACAAGTGCAATGTGAAATTGATAAACACCAAAGAGTCCAAATCCGGAAAATCTTTTAGAAAATCGATTTTGAATCAAATTGCCAAAAATGGACTGCTTTGCCAGATACAAAGTTGCTACCTAAATATTTTTTATTTTTGGGAAATTTATGAAACCCATGACTCGTCCTAAAGGCCACGCGTCCATCATCACCAAAGTTGCCTCGGCTCGGGAACTTGGGTACGAGAGGGGAAGATCATGAATTGAGCACCCCGCTCGCCCGATCAAAGATTAGCCTCTACTAATCATGATATGATTTTTATCAACATTATATGCTCTTATTCCAGTTTTATTAAGCTAGCACTACTACGTGATGTACACAAGCAAGTATAGACCAGTTTGCCTAAATTGGAACAATTCAATTTCACGTTTGTTTTGCGAAAAGGAGTTTGAATTTGCCACTTCAAGTGGGCTTAAAGTTTGCAAATTTTCCACTCAACAAAGTGGGCTTAAAACTGTGAATTTGCCACTAGACATAGTGGGCTTAAAATGTACATTCGTTGAATTATTTCAATTCAAGCAACAAGCCTTCATCCACCGACAGTCAAGCAGTTTATCACGTAAGCACATATCCTCATGGCAAGCATGCTACTCATGGAAATCACTCACACTGATGCAAGTATGCTAAAGCACTAAAAACTCATTTAGTACTCCAAGCCAAAAAGATATGCGTGAGAAAAATATGCATGATTCCTAACTATACAATTATGACTAATGCAACACATGCAATATGCAATTAATAGCCTCGGCTACTAATATGGCATATGAGTCAGTTCAAGACATGCGGTCCAAGCACGTATTCAACGAAGTATTTAAACAACGATGCAATTAGAATGATGCGCTGAGCCTCGGTGCATTCAATACAAGATGAATGATAAAGTATGCTAATTAAAACATGTCCCTAATTTAACCATCGTAAACGGATAAATAAAAGGGAGAAAGACGTGGGGTTGGAAGACATACACATTATTACATCATTTGCTCTCACGAAGGAGAGTCCGAATGAATGAAAGCTAACTAGCTAACTAAGCTAAGCTAATTAAGCTAATTATTACAAAACTTGAACAAATAATTAACTAACTATCTAAGCAAATTAATCATGAATTTAACTAGGCTAAGCTAATTAAATATTACAACACCAACTAATTTAATTAATCTAAACTAATTAAATGAGCTACAACTAATTAGGCTAATTTAAATATTACAACACAAACTAATTAGCTACAACTAATTAATTTACAACAAATAAATAATTAATCTAATTAAACTAATTAACTAGCTAACTAGTCCTGGGAATCGAGGGAGGCCTATGCATGCTCGGTTTCCACTCGAAGAACATCCGTTGTCTGCTCCTGAATGCCTCTGTTTGCACAACCCTTGCACCATTTCCTTCTCCAGATCAACTCTGCGATACTTCACAAGCACACTGCTCAAAATTCACTGGTGGCCGGCAAGTCAAAAGTGGTGGCGTGCCGGCCACCATTGAGGGGCTGCCGTCTAACACTGATGGCCTGCCGGCCAGTAACAGTGGCCGGCCGGCCACTGATGATACACCATTCCTTGCTGCAACAGAGAGCAAACAGGGCAAAGATAGGGTATTCTCATAAGTTGTGTGTACTCTGCATCTCTCCTTATCATCAAAGCATTTTAAATGAGTGATACACTTGGTTCCAAAACTATCAACCAAGCAATTTCATTGCATGATGGCCAAGGAACCAAGGTGTACATGTTAATAAATGCAAAAATAATACCAATAAGCCATCACCCTATCATGCATGATCAAGGGCAACGAAGACCTTGGAAAATTGACACATTTCATCACTTTGAGTATAAAATGTCTCAATTTTCCTTGTGTTCAAATTAACGTCCGATTTGAACACAACAAGACACAACCAATTTTATCTTGTACACTTTTAGTTTTCACTTTTAGTTACCCATTTTAACTTACCAACCCATTCTTTAACCAATTAAGTCCATTGGTGAGAAGTCCTCTAAAGAGAAGGAAGTGTCAACCAAGGGGTGGTTTAAGGTATGAGAGAAGTTTCACGCCGTTGGTAATGAACTCTCAAAAGAGGATTAAACCATTAAGCATGGACCTCAATCTCAAGCTTAAAGAATCCCAAGTTTGAAACAACCCTCAAAGCAAATAAAGAGTGAAGAAATGAGGGAGATTGCAGAGATTATTAAGTGCTAGAAATAGGTGAGAAAAGCACTAAAACATGCAATCAACTCAAACAAGGGGTGTCTAATGGCCTAAAACACCAAGCTTTTGGGGACTATTACACTATAAGCATGCAAAACAAAGCTCAAATGCAAACAGCAGCCCAAAACAGTGCTAAAACAGTCTAAAATAAGCCGTAAAACATGCTGGACTTGAGCTAAAAATAGCCAGATTAACATGTAAAACATGGCACAAACTAGGCTAGTAAGGAAAATACAAGGAGGGGAGGCTAACCTCTCTAATTTTGGACTTCAAAGAGTGTTTTTAGCCACTGAAATACCTTTGAAATTCAATGTTTAAAAGCTCAAAAATATATAGTAAAAGGGTGGGAAACACAAGGGTCAAGGCCTTGGAAACAAGGTACCGAGAAGGATGAACCACCCCTCAACCTTTAATGGCCTTAAAACCCAAGTTTCGGCCCAAAAATGCAGAGTTTTTACAATCCAAAAACAGCCCAAAAATAGTACAAAAATTTGCTAGAATGAAGACAAAAATATGGAGCAATTCGAGCAAGTAAACAAGCCAAAGGAGAGGTGGCTAACCCCCTCAATTTTTGGGACTTCAAAACCACTTTTTTAGCCTCCGCAAACCTCTGAAAATTAGTGGTAAAAAGCTCAAAAGAAGTTGATGAAAGAATAGGAAACACAAGTGGAAAGACTTAGAGAACAAGGTTCAAAGAAGGGTGATTAACCCCTCTACCTTTAATAGCCTTAAACCACAAGCTTCAGCTCGTAAAAAAGCTGAAAAACACTTCAAAAACAACAAGAAAAGATAGAAAAGAAGTAGTGCAAAGATGGTACAAAAGCAAAAGAATGTATACCTATTGAAGATGAATAAACCCTTAAGTCACAAACCACCAATTTCACACTCTCAAGTGCTTCAAGAGCTCAAATTCAAGCTCAAATCATCTTAGCAAGAAGCTCTCTAGGTTTGGTTTAGAGTGTTTGGGCAAAGGCTATACAAGTTGCAAAAGAGAGAGAGAATTGTAGAGAGAGGATTTTTTCAAAAATATTTTCACCCCTAAATGTTTTCTAACCTTGAAAGCAAGAAGAGAGGTCAAGTATATATAGAAAACAAGAGCCTCAGGTCGAAATATCTATATAGGGACAGGTGGAGCAATCTAGAAACAGCTGGCAATAGTTGGCATGAAAATATCTATTTTTTTGCACCAGTGGCCGACAGGCAACAAATGTAGCCGGCGGGCCACTAATGGTGGCTGGCCGTCCACTATTTGTGGCTGGCACACCACTAGTGGCTAACAAATCACTAGGGGGGTCAAGGGGGTCAAACCACTCAAAAAGGCCAAAATTACCGGTGGTCGGCTGTCCAAAAGTGGTGGCCTGCCGTCCACCATTGGGGGTTTGTCGTCCACAAAAATCTGCCCTCTAGGCCCAACTTCAAACGGACGTATCTCTCTCATTCGGACTCCTTTTTAGGTCATGCTTGAGTCTAAATTGAAGCCCTAGAAGTCTACTTTCCAATGAAGGTCGCCTCACATCTAAATTCTAAGTGTGGAAAGAAATATGACTATTTTAGTGAAGGTTGCTCAGTTTTGGCTTAATCGTTGATGCCTAACCTTGCCCTCTACGGGTTTTCTTCTCTCCGCTCCCATTTTCTTCAACTCCAAACCTTAAGATAAGATGTTTTAAAGATTTTTCAAAGAGTTCAGCTCTCTGTCATTTATCTCTACTTTGTCCTTACTCGGTTTACCGAAAAGTGGAATTTTTAACTAAATGCGAGCCTCGGAACATCGTAGAAACATTTTCAAAAATATTTTGAAAAAGAGGGTTTTAAGGTCTAAAATAATTTTGGTCAAAAATGGGGTATTAGGTTGGGATTAGAGCTTCCTGCTGAAGAAATTGAGTGATTGTAAATCGTAACTTTCCTCATCGAGTGATCAATCAGTGGCGCCCAAGTCTTAAGGGCGGTCAAAAATGGGGTGTCTACAGTTGCCCCTCTTTGACAGAGCTCAGAGTCATGAAGTAACATGAGTGAATGTCAAAGTCCGAAGATGACCCATTTTGACAAGGCCGTTAGACTTGGGCAAACAAACAAAATGCAAATGCAGTTGGTTGAACCCGAGGGTTGCCTACGTATCCTGTTGCAAGGAATCAAACCAGCGTAGTTCAGGGGCAGAATGCAAAACGATAAACAATGCAACGAAACAATGCAAATGATATACAATGCATGTATATAATGAAATAATCAAACCACGAGTAGTGCCTTCTACACAAATATCATAAAGGAATGGAGATTCAAATCAAACTATGTTTAACGTAGAAAAGAAATGGGCACAACCAAATGACGCCTAACATAGGCTAAGTGCCTACATCCTCAATACTGGCCTCAGCGTAGCATGGATGCTTACACATAACAAAACCATGTTTCAACGTGAAAGGGTACGAGCACATGCAAAACTATGTGTTTCGTAGAAAGAGAAAGTGTACAAGTAATTGGGTGGGATGATATAAGTGAGGAATGATCTGCTGGGGAAAGATGAAGATCGTAAATGCTGAATCCAACATGACAAAGTACAATGCAATGGATGCAATGGATGAAGTGAATAAGGCATAGGCCGAACCACATCTTACCTAGAAAAGGTATGGACACAAAATAGACCATGTCTAACACAGAAAAGGTGTCGAAACCCTCAGACCACAATTCTTGCAGAATAGGCGCGTACACATGCAGAGCTATGTTTTAACGTGAAAAGTATGGGCACATGCCAAACTAAGCTTAACATGGAAAAGATGTATGATGTAATGGATGTAATGGATAGTGCCGTAGATGCATGTGATAGATGCTATATGCAATGCAATAGAAGTAATAGATTATAATGAATATGATAATGCAGCTAGGAAGTGATGCTATAGAAAGTACCTTACAGGGGCAATTGGCGAGGACTCACCTTATTCTGCTAGGGATCTTCCTCTTCTGCGTCTTGTGCTACCAAACCACAGGTACTACTTTTCTCCCTGGCCATGCTCGTAACTTTCCCTATTTCCAACAAGGTGACAGACTAGGTTGGTTCAATATCCAGAATTGAGTTGCATACAAGCTACCTCAACCTATGGAGCTGCCTTACAGATGTCAAGCCGAGGATACACCCCTGGGTATTTAAACTAGACTTTAGTCTCGGAAATTCCAAACTTTTGCATTTTATTCCTCGTCCATTCGAACTCTAGTTTCCACTGTCTTAGTTGATCTCGTAGGAACTCACCGCAAACACAGGCAGGTGGCTATACCAGACCATCGGAAGTCATTCGAGCATGACAAACACCAAAGGAATTGCACCTTTAGAGGATTTAAGGTCTCCTAGACCAAAGAGTGCACAAGACAGTGCGATGAGGGGTGCACAAGACAGTACGATACAAAGTGCAGAAGATAGCGCGATACAAGTTGCACAAGACAGTGCGATGTAAGGTAGAATGCACAAGATAGTGCGAATGCAAGCTGCAATACACAAGATAGTGCGATGCAAAAGGGGTGCGCAAGATAGCGCAATACAAAGGGATGCAAAGTGCACAGGATAGTGCAATGCAAAAGTACACAAATAGTGCGATATAAAATCAAATGCACTAGACAATGCGAAGTAAGTTAAAATGCACCAGACAGTGCGATGTACATTGAAATGCACTAGACAGTGCGATGTACGTTGAAATGCACTAGACAGTGCGATGCAAGTTAAAATGCACTAGACTGTGCGATGTAAAATGAAATGCACTAGACTGTGTGATGTAACGAATGTGGTGCACAAGATAGTGTGAATGTAAAGTGAAATGCAAAAAATAGTGCGAATGTGGTGCACAAGATAGTGCGAATGTAAAGTGAAATGCACAAAATAGTGCGATGTGAGTGGTTTACAAAGCAATACATTGACCATCATGTTCCATGCAAGATAGACAACTGATGTATGAGTTTAATTGAAAGCATGCTCTCTGCAAGAAGCAAGAAACAAGAGCATATTCTATGCAAAATTGAAAGCATTATCTATGCAAACTTGAAAGTGTTTTTTATGCAAAATTGAAAGCATATTACATGCAAGAACCATCAACGATGCAAGGCACGCATGCAACATAAGTATATGTGAAAATGCACATTCTATGCAACAGAAGAGAACATAGAACGACAGATCAAACAAAAGGTGTTGTTCGATGACAACCACCGATTTACATGCTCAAAAAAGGATACATCCTATTCATATTGGCAAGGGGTAACATCTGCATGCTGCTTTAATTGCCATTCCAGCTTGAAGCAGGCTTGAACTTGTGGTCGAGGTACACTCATGCTCCAGAGAAATGGCAAGACCTGAGAAGGTGCACCTGGAATGCAATCTTGGAAATGCGGAAGTTGAAACACATTAAGATGCTCCAATTTTTCCTATTTTCTTTTGTTTTGCAGTCCGGAACCTAGGTAGCTTCATATAGGTCCTTGTTCTATTGATCATTTTTGACCTAGGTTGAACCCCACAGTTTATGAAAGAAGGAATTCTATTTTGCACATATGTTGAGAATGGCACAGCACTCTGAGCACAAAATGATTTATTTTTGCAATTGGAATTCATAATGAGTTCTTAACCGGGTATTGAGCCTACGACTGACCAAAGTCAAAACGACTCAACAAAATGAAAAAAGTGAAAACAATCTGAACACCACTATTTACACTCGAAAATGACTCAAAGCAAGAATCGAGACAAACAAAACAAATACAACACAACACTCATATGTGTGCTAGTGGCGAGAGACCCCGTAGTTCACGGGGAGTCCAAAGCCTCTCCAGGTATTATTTCCCACCCTTTCTCATTTGTGATGCTCACATCACTCGGCAATCATGCTCTATTTTATCAAAAAAGCCATTTCTTCGCTTTTTCTCTCAGCGCACATCTCTCTATTCTTGAATCTCTCTGATTTTTTATCCCTCCCCAGGTGTGGTTGATGAATAAGCAAGAAATTGTGGGCTCTTGCCCCTGGTATTCTGCCAGATTCTTCTTCTTTCGCTCATAACTAGCGAGCTTTCCCATAGAGGGGTCGTGGTGTGACTGGACATGCAGCAGATCTGCAACTGACATATGTTGCCATGCCCTGGCTTAACATCACCGAGATGAGTTACAGCATGTCCCACCGGCTAGGTATACAATTGATTGATCTCACACATTGTGTTTTCTACGTCCCCATTACGGTTCGGACGACAATTTGGGTATGATCGTCCAAATGAGGGAATCAAATATCCAGCTCCATTTCTAGTTCATGCTTCACACTTGGCTTGATACTTCACTGCTTGGAGGATGAGAGAGCTTTTTGGCCCCTACTGTTGGCTTTAGTTGTGCCCTTTCGAGAGAATACGTTGATAACGGGGAAAAGACAGAAACCTGACTCGACTGTGCCCCTAATTCAACATTTTGACCCTTTTTTTGTTTTTTGGCTTTTTGTTAAAACAATTTTTACAAACATGAGGGTTAGATTGACATGCTTATTCGATTTTCTGATTTGAAATCATGTAAATCAGGCTATCAGCACTAAAAAATTTTCTTTTTTGGGTCCAAGAAACAGTCCGATTTTTGAAAAATGGAATAATTTTTTAGAAAATTAGTCAACTTAATTAAAAATCCTCAAAACTGTTTTTACAAATGGCCATTGCTCGAACAATGTGGAATTAACTCCTGAGACGCGCAGCCTTAGATCTAAACTTGATTTGTCTTGCAGCTGAATCTTCTTAACGGAATATGACAACCGAATTTGAATGAAGATGGGCCAATTTGGACATGAATAGGATAGCTAAGTTGAACAAGGATAAGCCAATCAACATAGATGAGACAAGCGGTTTGAGAGTGGTTGGGACCGAACTTCAGGATGAAGTTGTCTACGTATCCCAAAGATAGGAATTAGGCCTGACGTAGTTCCGGGGTTAAAGTACACTCGAGTGTTGACAATCTCCTTTTGCGCTCTAACTTTTGCCAAGGCCGCCCTTTTGGGTTTTCAATCTTGCGAGCTCTGTTTTTCTTTTTTTTTTTTTTTCATTTCTTTTCCTTTTATTTTTTCTTCTTTCTTTTTTCTCTTTCTTTCCATTTTTTTAATTTTTGTTCCTTTTTTCTTTTTCTTTTTCTTTTTTGTTTTTTTTCCTTTGCTCTAAGTTTCGCTTAGGTCGCCCTTCCGGGTTTTCGGCCCAAAGATAGAAAAGTTTAACTAGTCCATGTTGATTGGTTGTAGGATCTCTAAGCCATCTGAATCCACGAGAATGGCTGATGTCGCTGACTAAAGAATCTTGATGATGTAAGAGCCCATCCAATTGGGGTCTGAATTTTCCCCTAGTATCATAGATAGGAACTTGATTGTCCTTCGGCAATAACTTTTCTTTTCTCCATTCGTGGGATTTTGGTTTTCCTGTCGATATCCATTGGTTTGCGGAATGACCCATCTTTTTAATCTTTAAGCACATCTGGCATTTTTGCCCCTAGTTCAAGGGCTACTTCTAATCTAGCTTTGCAAGCTTCCTTTGATGACATCTGACCTTCTTGATCTGACCTTCTTCCCCCAAGTTCAAGGGTTGCTTCCGATCCGGCCATACAAGCCTTATATTGTGATTGATCGTTGAACATTTTGAGTCAAGGTTCAAGGTTTGAAAGAAAAGAGGTCGAGTCTTGAGGCTAAGAGTGATCTTATGATGTACAATCTCAAGGTTCGTAGGACCTTGCAAAACATTTTTGAAATCTTTTAATAAAGCGACTAGTCCCTCATGCTCTTCTGAAAACAATGTAGAACCAATCTGAATCAAGCCAGGATCCTTCTCAGTACTCACATCAACAAACATGATTTCATTCATTAAGGGCTTAGCACGCCTCTCTTTCTCTCAATTGATCAAATTTTTGCAAATCCTGAGGAATTTCTCCATCTTTGTTTTCATCATCATTTTTGAAAAAAACTTTGGTCAATGCAATGATTTACAGGCGTAGAACAAGTAGGTGAAAATTACTACCGTCCCATTCAGATCTTCTGGCGCAACAGGCTCAATGATAGAAACAGACTCAAAAGAAAGAGTGAAAAAGACAAACACAAAACAAGAAAGTGATGTCCGAGGTAAAACCCCCGAAATCACCTGACTCTAACACAACACGACTGACTCGATACAACAAGACAGACTTAATACAACACAACAGAACTGACTCAATACCCAAGTGACAAAGTACAATAAACAACATTTTCAAAACAGTGCGTGCCATCCACCACATCTGGAGTAAAATGAGTGCCATCAGTAGGTGGTTCATCCCCCGATCAGATAGTCTCATTATCCTCCAAGTTCATCGATCCAATGCTGATGGACTTTGTAGGACCCGGCAAAGTGATGACCTTGTTATCAATCAGGTCTTGGACTTCATGGCGAAGACGAAAGCAACCGTTAGTGTCATGGCCAGCTTGTTGATGGAAGGCATAATACTTGGCAGCTTGATGCTTGGCTGGAAGGGGATCAGGGAGAGGTCGAGGGTCAAGGGGTTCGAGATGGCCTTGTCCTATGAGGATTTGGAGAGCTTTGGCCAAGGTCATATAAAGGGGATTGAAGGTGCGGTTACCAGTCCTACTAGGGTTGATAGATAGGTTGGCAGGTGTTGACTGGGTTTGATGACATCTGACGGGTGTAGGATTTGAGCTGAAGAGGATGTTTCTGGCACGACAGCCCTTTTCCTGGCTTGCCCCTTGATTCGAAATGCTCCCAACCTTAGTGACAAAAGTGTTATCCACCGTTTTTGTAACAACTGCCAACACTTGCTGTGTGTTCAGCCCTTTGACCTTGAAAGCCTCAATAACCCATTGAAGATGTTCATAAGGATCAATCGCCTCCATTTTGCCAAGGGATTAGGTTGCTATATCAAAGCGAGACCCATTTGTTGTCGACATATCATCACCCAGACTTAAGATAGCTTATGGTTGGCTATTTTCATTTAGAGCTTGCCCCAAGTTTTGGGAGCCTTTTGGTGTGAAATTTCTGGCATGTGATGTGGTCAATGATGGAGCCAAAATCCCAAAGGCTAGATCTGCCACTGTTCTCTGAAGATCTTCGATCATGTTCATTAGCTCTGAAGTAGTGGGTTCATGGGTTTGAGATGATTGAGGTTCGAGTGCATCCATCATGCACAAGTCCGTGCTTTCTAGAATAAACACCTCAGGCTTGGGTAGACGAGCCGGGGTGATGTATATGCTGGGCTTGTCAGGGATGGCCAGCGTATGGATGAGGTTAAGGTGTGGATGAGGTACTCGATCATTGGGGTCTTGAGGTTGAGCCATCGTCTGATTCTAAACCTCATGATGAAGGCGATAACAACGATAGGTGCCATGACCGCACTGTTGATAGTACACACAGTATTTGGTTGGGTTATGTATGATAGGGAGTGGGTCAGGAAGAGGTTGGGAATCAAGGGCTTTGAGATACCCTCTTTCCATCAGGATTTTTAGTGTGCTGGTTAAGCTCATACAGAGGTGGTGAAAGTTCTGCCTTGAGCTCGGGTTGGGCCGACTGTTTGTGGGTTGGCATCGGCAAAAGGGTTGGCAGTTTTGGGAGTGACAACGGCATTGATTTCAGTGGGTTTGGGAATAGTGCTACTGCTAACATTGATACTCCCTAAAAACACCCTCCTTGTTAGTTCGCTTGTTTTGGAAATAATCCCTCTGTTGAATGCACTCTCAATCTGAACCCCCAATTCATGTAAAATTTTTAAAGTGAATAGTGTTATCAACTTTTGTAACATATCAAACTCAAGGTTCTGCACCACTATCCAGACTTGGTCCCTCTTAGAAGGGCGATTTGTCATCTGTGCTGCCTTTGCTCTTCACCTTGCAATAAATTCCACAAAAGGCATTTCAGGATTCTGGTGGGTTGCTTTAAGGTCTTGAGTGGTTATTTCAATTTGGGTATTGTAAGAGTACTGATTGACAAATACCTCAATCAATTCTTCCCAGTTCTGCTTCACTGTATCCTCCAACTTGGCGTACCAAGTGGTTGCTATACCCCACAGGGTTCTTTCATACAGAGAGAGTTTTTGCGGCTTAGTCAGACCGATACGGTTTCAGGACATTCAAGAAAAGCCGGATATGTACCATAGGATCTCCAGACCTGTCGAAACGGTTAATGTGCGAGATTTTGAATCTATCTGGGAGTCTTACGGCAGCCTCGATGTACCCATCCTCAATATCGAGAATGGAGTTAAGGCCCTGTGCCTTTTTGAATTGTTTCTCAAGGTTTGCAATTTTCACTGAGGTCGGATCGACATCATTAGTATCAAGGGGATAAAGCCTCTCATTAGGCTGCCCCAGGAGTCTGAAAACTCAAGCTTGAGCCAACCCTTCTCGAGGATCCGGACCATGAAAATCTTTGGCTGGCGAAAGTGGGTCAAAGTTCGGTTGGAGGCCCAGGACTGGATGTGTGGTAGATCCCCCAGATGGGCATTGCATTTCATTGTTGGTCTCGTCTTGCATGGCAATTCCCTAGTTTGACATTGCTATCATGGCCACAACTTCTTCCAGACTTTGAACCATCACGGGTTTGCTGAGTTGAACAAAGGTGATCTAACTGGTGACTGTCGAATCAGTGAACCCAATGAGCCTTGTTTGGCCCTTCTTTGCCTTGCCAACGGCGAAGGAAACACTAGTTGACATAATCTATCGACACTAGTTCAGAGTACCCAGGGGATATCAAAGCCTTCTAAAGCCATAGTTCCAGGACTACCTTGCAAAAGAGAAAATAGACAGCACCTCAGATATGATCATAGTTGAATGACTGCACTCTACATTCTACCCTAAAACAGATACCAAACTACGGATACCAAACTTGCAACTGATACACACATTCTTATACAGTTTCACTGTAAAGCACATACCAATTAAGTGAGAGCCAAAACACCCATATGAGCGGGGTAAGGTTACCCTGTCCTAGTTTTTTCAGGAGCTAGGGTTCACTATTTAAACAAGTGGTTTCACGCAATCCTGTATTCGGGAAGCATCCTGTCCTAGTTTGGAACAGTCACTATGGCTTACTAGATGCAACTAGGCCAAATAGTCAAAGAGGGTACCTCAGCAAGACTACCTAATATACCTCTCACACCTAACACCGAGAAGAGAAAGGAGGATCAAACGGTATAGCGGTAATCCAGATCCATGGGTTGTGTTCCCATCGTGGCAAAGCCCGCGACTGGTCATCCTTTTGGCAAGCTTTTCCAAGCAAGCCTCCGAAAAACCGTCCAGGAATAGCAGATGGGAAACAAAGTGACTTAGGCGCACCAATGCAAATGCAATGAAATACATAAGTGTAGATAAAATGTCATATCACGAGTTCGAGTCAAGTTCTCTAAATCCCCAGCAGAGTTGCCAAAAACTGTAGCTGGGCTTTTTTGCGCCTTCTTTCGGAAGTTTTAAATAAGCCCTACAGTTCGGATTCTCGCGGTTCTGAATCTAATGTCACAAGTGCAATGTAAAATTGATGAACACCAAAGAGTCCAAATCCGACAAATCTTTTGGAAAATTGATTTTGAATCAAATTGCCAAAAATGGACTGCTTTGCCAGATACAGAGTCGCCACCTAAATATTTTTTATTTTTGGGAAATTTAGGAAACCCATGACTTCTGCCAAAGGCCATGTGTCCATTATCACCGAAGTTGCCTCGATTCGGGAACTTGGGTATGAAAGGGAAGGTCATGAATTGAGTACCCCTGCTCGCCCGATCAAAGATCAGCCTCTACTAATCATGATATGATTTTTATCAACATTATAATGCTCTTATTCCAGTTTTATTAGGCTAGCATTACTACGTGATGCACACAAGCAAGTATAGACTAGTTTGCCTGAATTGGAACAATTCAATTTCATGTTTGCTTTGTGAAAAGGAGTTTGAATTTGCCACTTCAAGTGGGCTTAAAGTTTGCAAATTTGCCACTCAATAAAGTGGGCTTAAAACTGTGAATTTGCCACTAGAGAGAGTGGGCTTAAAATGTACATTCGTTGAATTATTCCAATTCAAGCAACAAGCCTTCATCCACCGACATTCAACCAGCTTATCACTTAAGAACATAGCCTCATGGCAAGCATGCTAGTCATGGAAATCACTCATACTCATGCAAGTATGCT
Source organism: Camellia japonica (assembly GCA_030407325.1). Lineage (NCBI taxonomy): Eukaryota > Viridiplantae > Streptophyta > Magnoliopsida > Ericales > Theaceae > Camellia > Camellia japonica. The sequence goes on from JAPPVO010000017.1 coordinate 44,568,236, forward strand.
AAAGCACTAAAAACTCACTTAGTACTCCAAGCCAAAAAGATATGTGTGAGGAAAATATGCATGATTCCTAACTATACAATTATGATAAATACAACACATGCAATATGTAATTCATAGCCTCGGCTACTAATATGGCATATGAGTCCATTCAAGACATGATGTCCAAGCACGTATTCAACAAAGTATTTAAACAACGATGCAATTAGAATGATGTGCCGAGCCTCGGTGCATGCAATACATGATGAATGATAAAGTATGCTAATTGAAACATGTCCCTAATCTAACCATCGTAAGCAGATAAATAAAAGGGAGAAAGACGTGGGGTTGGAAGACATACACATTATTACATCATTTGCTCTCACAAAGGAGAGTCCGAATGAATGAAAGCTAACTAGCTAACTAAGCTAAGCTAAGCTAATTAAGCTAATTATTACAAAACTTGAACGAATAATTAACTAACTATCTAAGCTAATTAATCATGAATTTAACTAGGCTAAGCTAATCAAATATTACAACACAAACTAATTTAATTAATCTAAACTAATTAAATGAGTAAACTAATTAGCTACAACTAATTTGGCTAATTTAAATATTACAACACAAACTAATTAGCTACAACTAATTAATTTACAACAAATAAATAATTAAGCTAATTAAACTAATTAACTAGCTAACTAGTCCCGGGAAGCGAGGGAGGCCTATGCATGCTCGGTTTCTACCCGAAGAACATTTGTTGTCTGCTCCCGAATGCCTCTGTTTGCATAACCCTTGCACCATTTCCTTCTCCAGATCAACTTTGCCATGCTTCAAAAGCACACTACTCAAAATTCACTGGTGGCTGGTAGGTTAGAAGTCGTGGCTGGCTAGACACCATTGAGGGGTTGTCGTCCAACACTGATGGCCTGCCGGCCAGTAACAGTGGCCGGCCGCCACTGATGATACACCATTCCTTGCTACAACAGAGAGCAAACAGGGCAAAGAGAGGGTATTCTTACAAGTTGTTTGTCCTCTGCATCACTCCTTATTGTCAAAACATTTCAAAGGAGTGATACACTTGGTTCCAAAACCATCAACCAAGCAATATCATTATATGATGGCCAAAGAACCAAGGTGTACAAGTTAATAAATGCACAAATAATACCAAGAAGCCATCACCCTATCATTCATGATCAACGGCAATGAAGACCTAGGAAAATTGACACATTTCATCACTTTGAGTATGAAATGTCTCAATTTTCCTTGTCTTCAAATTAACGTCCGATTTGAACACAACAAGACAACCAATTTTATCTTTTACACTTTTAGTTTCCACTTTTAGTTACCCATTTTAACTCACCAACCCATTCTTTAACCAATTAAGTCCATTGGTGAGAAGCCCTCTAAAGGGAAGGAAGTGTCAACCAATGGGTGGTTTAAGGCATGAGAGAAGTTTCATGCCATTGCCAATGAACCTCAAAAGAGGATTAAACCATTAAGCATGGACCTCAATCTCAAGTTAAAGAATCCCAAATTTGAAACAACCCTCAAAGAAAATAAAGAGTGAAGAAATGAGAGAGATTGCAGAGATTATTAAGTGTTGGAAATAGGTGAGAAAAGCACTAAAACATGCAATCAACTCAAACAAAGAGTGTCTAATGGCCTAAAACACCGAACTTGTGAGGACTATCACACTATAAGCATGCAAAACAAAGCTCAAATGCAAACAACAGCCCAAAATAGTTCTAAAATAGTCTAAAATAAGCCCTAAAACATGCTGGACTTGAGCTAAAAATAGCCAGATTAACATGCTAAAATATAGCACAAACTAGGTTAGTAAGCAAGATAGAAGGAGGGGAGGCTAACCCCTCTAATTTCGGACTTCAAAAGTGTTTTTAGCCACTGAAATAACTCTGAAATTCAATGTTTAAAAGCTCAAAAACATATAGTAAAAGGATGGGAAACACAAGGGTAAAGGCCTCCAAAACAAGGTACAGAGAAGGGTGAACCACCCCTCAACCTTTAATGGCCTTAAAACCCAAGTTTCAGCCCAAAAATACAGAGTTTTTACAGTCCAAAAACAGCCCAAAAATAGTACAAAAATGTGCTAGAATGAAGACAAAAACATGGAGCAATTCATGCAAGTAAACAAGCCAAAGGAGGGGTGGCTAACCCCCTCAATTTTTGGGACTTCAAAACCATTTTTTTAGCCTTTGCAAACCTCTTAAAATCAGTGGTAAAAAACTTAAAAAAAGTTGATGAAGGAATAGGAAACACAAGTGGAAAGGCTTAGAGAACAAGGTTGAAAGAAGGGTGATTAACCCCTCTACCTTTAATAGCCTTAAACCACAAGCTTCAGCCCATAAAAACAGTTGAAAAATGCTTCAAAATCAGCAAAAAAGGATAGAAAAGAAGTAGTGCAAAGATGGTTCAAAAGCAACAAAAGGTATACCTATTGAAGAGAAATGAACCCTTAAGCCACAAACCACCAATTTCACACTCTCAAGTGCTTCAAGAGCTCAAATTCAAGCTCAAATCATCTCAGCAAGAAGCTCTCTAGGTTTGGTTTAGAGTGTTTGGGCATAGGCTATTCAAGTTGCAAAAGAGAAAGAGAATTGTAGAGAGAGATGATTGTGTAGAGAGAGAGGATTTTTCAAAAAATATTTTCACTCATAAATGTTTTCTAACCTTGAAAGAAAGAAGAGAGGTCAAGTATACATAGAAAACAAGATCCTCAGGTCGAAATATCTATATAGGGACAGGTGGAGCAATCTGAAAATAGCTGGCAACAGTTGGCATGAAAATATTTGTTTTTTTGCACCAGTGGCCGGCAGGCCACTAATGATGGCCTGTAGGCCACAAATGTAGTCGGCAGGCCACTAATGGTGGCCGGTCGTCTACTATTTGTGGCCGGCGCACCGCTAGGGACCGGCATATCACTAGGAGGGTCAAGGGGGTCAAACCACTCAAAAACGCCAGAATTACCAGTGGTCAGCCGTCCAGAAGTGGTGGCAATGGGGGTTTGCCATCCACAAAAATCTACTCTCCAGGCCCAACTTCAAATGGACATATCTCCCTCCTCTAAGTGTGGAAAGAGATATGACTATTTTAGTGAATGTTGCTTAGTTTTGGCTTAACCGTTGATGCCTAACCTTTCCCTCGACGGGTTTTCTTCTATCCTCTCCTATTTTCTTCAACTCAAAACCTTAAGATAAGATGTTTTAAAGATTTTTCAAAGAGTTCACCTCTCTTTTATTTATCTCTACTTTGTCCTTACTCAGTTTACTGAAAAGTACATTTTTTAACAAAATGTGAGTCTCGGAACATCGTAGAATCATTTTCAAAAATATTTTAAAAGAGAGGGTCTTAAGGTCGAAAATAATTATGGTAAAAAATAGTTTTGGTCAAAAATGGGGTGTTAGGTTGGGATCAAAGCTTCCTACTGAAGAAATTGAGTGATTGTAAAGCATAACTTTCATCATCGAGTCATCAATTAGTGGCGCCCAAGTCTTAAGGGCGGTCAAAAATGGGGTGTCTACAGTTACCCCCTGGGCATGTTACAATTTCTAGTGACTCTGCTAGGGACTTTATGAAACCTTGACTCGAACTACATGATATGACTTTTGTTTTCAATTATATATTTATTGCATTGCATGCATTGGTGCACTTAAAGGTCCTGTGTTGTCTAGATACTGGTGGGAGCGTAGGCACACTTTTTGTGACACTACACCTATCTCTACGTTACTTTGGAGGCCTTGTGTTATAATTTTTTGAGATCTGAAGGTTCTCAGACTTTGAAAAGAGGCTATATTGACTCATCTGATTTCCTAAGATCTTCATTAGTTATGACCCAAAGGACTCTTTGGTAACGTCACCTTGACTTCAACCCCTAGAGTAGAGCTAACCTTGTGCATATAATGAGCTATAGTACCTTCCAAACTTAGGACAGGATGCTCTCCCATTTCTAGAACGTATGATGCCGCTTGTTTAAATAGTGAAACCCTAGATCATTTTAAAGTTAGGACAGGGTAACCCTAGCCCCCGTAGAGGTGTTTGTTCTCTTTCCTGCTGTGTGTTATGTGCAATGTATTGGATCTATACAGGGGTTCCCAAATGTGAATGAGTGGTTCAGGCATTTCAGTTTGTGAGTTTTTCGGTGATGTATACAGTGGTCAGTTGTGTGAATTGGACCGAAGTGCTGCCAGAATTTTGATTTGAGGTCCTATTTTTGTTTTTACAAGGTAGTTGTGGCACTATAGCTTCAGAGTGGTCTATTATCCCCCAAGTTCTGTAAGACTCACACCGGTAGACTGTTCAAAGTACCCTTCCTTTGCCAACTAGATTATCCCCAATCAACTCCTTAGAATCAGTGATGGCAATATATCAAACATGTTTTTTTTTTCTCCAAAGAAGCATAAATGCTATCGCCAATACGGTTGCCACTCACAGTGATGCTCTCACTAAATTGCAACACTAATCTAGGATGTCCACTGTCCAACCACCTTTGGTGACTCATCTCGATCTTCCTCCACATGCTAATGCCAACTCTTCAAAAATCAACACAGTCGTTGCTACCACTACCACAATTGCCAATTCCTTTGGCAATACTGGCCCACAAACAGTTGAGTCAACTCGACCCCCAAATAAACCCTTTCATCCACTCGACATGTCCCCAACTCGTGCCCTGAAAATCCTCGTAGAATAAGGGCACCTCAAGCTTCTTGATCCTCGACCTCTTCCTGATATTGTACCAGCCAGACATGACCCCTATAAATACTACGCCTTTCACCAACAACATGGTCATGAGACTGATCGGTTGTTTTCGCTTACGCCATGAGATTCAAGATCTCATCAACAGTAAAGCCATAGCTCCGCCTCAACCACCCAAGGTCATCTCCCCATCCAAAAAACCTACAAAATCTACCGATGATGGGTTAATAAAATTGGGGGATATGCAACTAGCTCTGTGAACGGGGGATGAACCACCTGCTGATTGCACACACTTTGTTCCAGATGCAGTGGATTACACGCACTGTTTTAGCAATTTGAAAATGATTTCATTTTACTTTCTGAAATGAATGTTAAGTCTGAGTTTGATTCCACCTAGTCTGTAGATTTGGGATTTCGAGTCATTCTAGTGAGTCAGAGTCTGTTGATTTTGGGATTGCTCACCTAGACATTTCTATCCTGTCTAGGTCTTCTTTGTCACTTTTTTTTGAGTCTGTTGTCATTGTTGAGTTATAGTTTCTTTTCAATAAAAGTTCCATAGATTCTGCCTACTTCTTTGTGTCTTTAATTCATTGCATTGACCAAAAATTACAAAACTTTTTTCCAAAACTTTGATAAAAATAAAGAGGAAGAAATTCCTCGGGATTTGCAAATTTTGATTGACTGAGAGGAAGAGAGGTATGCTAAGCCCTTGATGAATGAGATCATTTCTGTTAGTGTAGGTATTAAGAAGGATCCTGGCTTGGTCCAGATTAGTTCTATATTGTCTTCGTAAGAACACGAGTGATTAGTCACTTTGTGAAAAGATTTCAAAAAACATTTTTGCGTGGTCCTATAAAGACATGCTTGGAATTGATCATGAGATTGTATAGCATAGGATCCCTCTCGACCTGAGACCCAACCCCTTAGCTTCAAATCGTGATTCAAAATATTCAATGATCAAAAAAAGTGTGAGGCTAGCATAGCCGAAATGGAGGCAACCCTTGAACTAGGGGCAATAAAGGTCGGATGTGATTCAGATTGGAAATAGCCCTTGAACTAGGGGCAATAAGGTCGGATGTGATTTAGGTTGGGAGCAACCCTTGAACTAGGGGTTGGATGTGATCAAAGATTTTAAACAGGATCGTTTCCCAATGAAGACCACCCAAAAAGTCAAAACCCATAATTTGGGAGAAAAAGTACAATCGAGCTCCTATCCACTACACTAGGGGCAAATTCAGACCCAATTAGCTTAGTCCCTACATCATCATATCTATCTAGTCAAGTGTAGCCGTCATTCTTATACATTTAGATGGCCTAGAGATCTCACAACCAATCAATATGGACAAGCTAAAACAAAAGTACCATCCTTAAGAGGCTCGCTGGGCTGAAAACCCGAAAGGGCGACCCAGGCAAAAGTTAGAGCAGAAAAACAAAAAATAGAAAGTGAAAAAAAAATGAAACAAAAATGAAAAACCTGGAAAAATAAAAAATGAAAAGCTCACAAGGTTGGAAACCCGAAAGGGCGGCCTTGGCAAAAGTTAGAGCACAAAAGGAGAGTGTCAATACGGAGTGAACCTTAGCCAGAACTACATATGGTCTAATTCCTATCTTTGGGATACATAGGCAGCTTCATCTTGAAGTTCGGCCCTAATCATTTTTCAACTCACTCATCTCGTCCATGTTTGATTGTTGTATCTTTATTCGACTTAGATATTTGATTGACTCATCGCCGTTTGATTCAGTTGTCCTATTTCTCCTTCATGATAGGTTCAGTTGCAAGACGAATTAAGTTATACATCTCAAAGGTTTATTTAATGTTGATCGAGTAGTGGTCATTTGTGAAAATAGATTTTGAGGACATTTAATGAATTTGACTGATTTTCTCAAAAATTATCCCATTGTTGCAAAACTTAGACCATTATTTGGACGAAAAAAAGAAAATTTTCAGTGCCCACAGCCTAACTCACATGATTTCAAAACAGAGAAGTGGAACGAGCATGCTAATCAAACTCTTATGTTGATCAAAATCTTTTTAGTCAAAAAAACCAAAAGAAAAGGGCAAAGCAATGAACTACAGGCACAATCGAGTCAGGCTTTCTGTCATTTCTTCACACTCTCAAGTCCTTGTTACCAAGGTCACATTAACTCGTACTTTTTCTTTTAGTCGAACACTCGTCGAAAAATGCACAGTAGTTGTCGCCGGCGATGCTTTTCCTTCGGGCGATCGACCGGTGATGTTTTGTTTCGTATTCATTTTATTCCGGCAAGCATAAAAGGGTGCGTTTGGGAGGGTTTTTGCTCGTTGTCACTGGCGATACTTTTCCGTCGGGCAGTCGAGTGGTGTTGCTCTGTTTTGTATCCATTTTGTTCCGACATGCGTACAGGGGTGCATTTGGGATGGTTTTTGCTTTTTTTTTTTTATTTCATTGAGTTGTATTTTGTGTTTTGGTTAGTGATAGGCTCAATATTCACTTTAGAATTCATTAACATGCAGGCATTTTTAAGTTCAAAATTCAAAACAAAATGATTTTTATGCTCAGTGTTGTGCCATTCATGCAATCCGGATTTGCAAAACACACTCGTTTTATTACTGCCAGGGATTTACCCCGATCAACTTTGTACAAGCATATATACAAAAAAAAAAAAAACAACAAACAACAAACAACAAACAACAAACAACAAACAACAAACAAAAAAAAAACAAAAAATAAGAAGAAGAAGAAGTAGAAGAAGAAGAAAAAAAAAAGAGGGATCTGTTTTCTTTTCTGATGATGGCCACACGCCGACCTCACTTACTCGACTCTCCCGCCAATCTCTTCCCCATGATTTCATCTTGGGAAACCCTTGAAGGCCCTACCTCAGTGCTTGCAAGACCGCCGAGAGAGTTGACTCCCTACTGGTCGTCAAAAGCAGAGTACAGTGAAACTCTGAATCAAACCATGGCTGTGGCATTCCGTTTCAGCTCTTTATTTTCCGCCTTCAATGCGCTAATCTCTGCTCGCGCATCCTTGTACATATGTTGGAGTAGAGAAAGTTGAGCATTTAATCGGTGTACCTCACTTGTCTTGTTCTGTAGTCGGTGAGACAAATTGGAGACTGCAGTCACTGTCTCCATACAAGAATTCAGCTTGTAGTGGTTGGCTTCAATGTCAGATTGAGCTGCCATTATTTGCTCAACTGACAGCATAGCAAGGTTAGGTAGAGTAGGAGCTGGGGCACTCTGTCCAGGGGAGCTTATGGGATCATTAAGGTGTGGAAAGAGAGTGAGGGGGCGGGATGAGGCCATGTGGTAGAGGAGAGAGATGTAAAAGAAAGGAGGGGCAGAGAAATAGCAGAGAGCAAACTGAGTTTTGGATAGCCTTTCTCTTTCACTCAGTCTCTCTATTCTGTCTCTCTCAAGCAATGATGAAGAAGAAGACAAAAGAGAAGAAGGAGACAGAAGAGAGTGATAAAAAAGAAGACGGAAGAAGAGAAGAAGAAAGAGATATAAGAGAGTGATGAAGAAAGAGACAGAAGAGGAGAAGGAGAAGAAGACAGAAGAGAAAGACAAAGAGGGCGAAAAAGCCGAGGCAATTTGTCGGCCAGCTGACGCAAAAGTCGAAGCCGCGTGTCAGGCGTGCCAAGCGCGACATTTGATGAGAGAGAGAGAGAGAGATAGAGAGAGACAGACAGAAACAGGAGAGGCGGGAAAGTTGTATACATATGTGTATATGTATTGTATATCTATGTATTATATATATTTATTCGAATATTTTTGTCACGAGGGTGGTTTGGTTAAGTGGTCTGGTTCGGCGGTTAAGGATAGAGAGGCTGAGCCTGAGGTCAGAGGTTTGAACTCCCATGGCAACAAGTGTTCCCTTTTTTTTTTTTTTTATGGTTTTATGTATATGTGTATCATATACCTATTATATATATATATATGTTTGTTTGCATATTTTGTCACAAGAGTGGCTCGGTTAGGTGCTCTGGTTTGACGGTTAAGGACTAGGAGGCTGAGCTTGAGATTGGGGGTTCGAACCCTCGTATTATCACATTTCTGTTTCTTTTTCCTTATTTTTTGCCTGTTTTGCTTATGCTGATGTCAACAAATGGCATATTCCTTATCAGTAACGGAATATGCCCGCAGAAGTCAGTGAACATAATATTCCTTATTCGTAACAGAATCTTCCCGAATGTGTATACTGTATATACATATCTGTGTGTATTTTATATATATATGTGTGTGTGTGTGTGCGTGTGTCCCTGTATATGTGTATAGCTGGCCTCTGTGTGCTTGTATACGTATTTGTATTATGTATATGGTGTGTATATGTATACGATATATGGTATTTACAAAAAACAAAAAAAAATGAAAAAAAAGAAGAAGAGAGAAATCATTCTACTATACCTTCTTCCACTCGTGTGAGACACGTTTGAACTTCGAATTTACCTTCACTCCTTTCACGTGAAACGTGTTAGGATTTGTTGTTTACTCAGTTAAAACCTTCCCTCCCTCTCTGTATGAGGTACGGTTAGGTATGCCTGTTGGTTGCACCACCTTTGCCCTTTTTCACGTAAAACGTGTTAGGATGCGACGTTTACTTAGTTAAAACCTTCCCCCTTTCCATACGAGATACGGTTAGGTTCTCCTGTTGGTTACTCCACCTTTGCTCCTTTCACATGAAACGTGTTAGGATTTGATGTTTACCTCGTTAAAACCTTCCTCCCCTCCGTATGAGATACGGTGAGGTATGCTTGTTGGTCACACCACCTTTGCTTCTTTCATGTGAAACGTGTTAGGATGTGACATTTACTCAGTGAAAACCTTCCCCCTTTCCGTATGAGATACAGTTAGGTTCGCCTGTTTGTTACACCACCTTTGCTCTTTTCACATGAAACATGTTAGGACTTGATGTTTACCTAGTTAAAACCTTCCCCCTTTCTATATGAGATACGGTTAGGTTCGCCTGTTGGTTACACCACATTTGCTCCTTTCACATGAAACATGTTAGGATTTAATGTTTACCTAGTTAGAACCTTTCTCCTCTCCGTATGAGATACGGTGAGGTACGCTTGTTGGTTACATCATATTCCTTTCACATGAAATGTGTTAGGATGTGACGTTTGCTCAATTAAAACCTTCTCCTTTTTTGTATGAGATACAGTTAGATTCACCTGTTGGTTACACCACCTTTGCTCCTTTCACATGAAACATGTTAGGACTTGATGTTCACCTAGTTAAAATCTTCCTTCTCTCTATATGAGATACTGTGAGGTACGCCTGTTGGTTACACCACCTTTGCTCCTTTCACGTGAAACGTGTTAGGATGTGACATTTACTCAGTTAAAACCTTCCCCCTTTCCATATGAGATACTGTAAGGTTCGCCTGTTGGTTACACCACCTTTGCTCCTTTCACATGAAACGTGTTAGGATTTCATGTTTACCTAGTTAAAATCTTTCTCCTCTCCATATGAGATACAGTGAGGTACGCCTGCTAGTTATACCACCTTTGCTCCTTTCATGTGAAATGTGTTAGGATGTGACGTTTACCCGGTTAAAATCTTTCCCCTTCTGTATGAAATATGGTTACGAACGTCTGTTGGTTATGCCACCTTTTCTCCTCTCGCGTGAGACGCGTTTGGATTTGTTCATGCTATCCTATCTCCTTTTGCTTGAGACGCGTTCGGTTGTTGGTTCACTCGGTTAAAAATAGCAGGTGTGCCTGATGTTCACACCATTTTTTCTCCTTTTGCGTGAGATGCGTTAGATTGTTGATTTACTCGGTTAAAAACATCAGGTGCGCCTGGTGTTCACACCATCTTTCCTCATTTTGAGTGAGACGCATTAGGTTGTTGATTTACTCGGTTAAAAACATCAAGTGTGCCTGGTGTTCACACCATCTTTCCTCCTTTCGCGTGAGACGCATTAGGTTGTTGTTTTACTCGGCTAAAAACATCAAGTGTGCCTGGTGTTCACACTATCTTTCCTCCTCTCATGTGGGACGTTTTTGGGATTTCAAGTTCATCATTTGTGTGTGGTACATTTGTATGTGATGCACTTTCCTCTTGCATTTGTGAGGTATGCACATTTGTATGCGATGCACCCCCTTCTTTTATTTGTGCGGTATGCACATTTGTATGCAATGCACTTTCCTCTTGCATTTGTGCGGTATGCACATTTGTATGCAATGCACCCCCTTCTTGCATTTGTGCAGTATGCACATTTGTATGCGATGCACTCCTTTCTTGCATTAGTGCGGTATGCATATTTGTATGCAATGCACTTTTCTCTTGCATTTGTGTGGTATGCACATTTGTATGCAATGCACCCCCTTCTTGCATTTGTGCGGTATGCACATTTGTATCTGATGCACTTTCCTCTTGCATTTGTGCGGCATGCACCACTACAGGAATTCGCATTTTTGCCGATTAAAAATTTAGTCGGTAAAAGTCCATTTTCAGTCGACTACAGTTATCCGCGACTAATTTTTTTGGTCGCCACTTTGATCACCGATTGAGGGTCGCAAAAAGTAATTAGCGACTAAAAAGTTTTTAGTCGGGAAAAAATTCTATTTGCCGACTAAATTTTTGGGCGCTAAATATATAATTACCACGACTAATCCATTTTGTAGCTAAAACATTTTAGTCGCCAAAAGTGATATTTTCCCGACTAAATATATTAGTCACTAATTATACCATTCCTCAACCAAACATGTTAGTCACCAAAAGTAACATTTCCCAACCAAATCTGCTAGTCGCCAAAAGTAATGTTTGCACGACTAAAACTTTAGTCGGCAATAGATCTATTCAAAAATTAATAATTTTACCAACTAATTATTTAATCACCAAATATACCCTTTTGCCTACCAACATTTTGGTCGCCAAATGTGAGTGGTCATACACCAACTAGCAACTTTAGTCGACAAAAATTTACTCATCTTTCCCGACTAATCACTTGGTCGCTAAAAGAGGGAAAACAAAACCAATTTTTGGTCATCAATTCAATTCTTTTTGTTTATCAAAATATAATAATCCATCAAATCCATTCAATATAACTTGTAAATTGCAAAAATCATTCAAACCAACAAAATCAACTGAATCATGAACAACCAACAAAATACATAAATCATCAAATCCTTAATCTGTTTAATTAAAGTCATCAACTATTATAAGTTTTCATCTACAAGTAATTTCTTTCACATAATCGTCCAATTAAAAGTCATGTAATCTATATAATCATCCAATTCACATCCATCTAGCATAAAAATTTAAAACATAACAAATACTTGTTCTTATATTTTAAATTTTTATCCATGCTCATCTATCCAAAAATATAACTACTCATCTATCCAAATTTTTTCTATACACATCTATCCAAAAATATATAATCCTTCAAAAAATGTAACAAGTTCCAACTAATCCTGTACAATTCAAGTTCGTGCATGAATTCATCCATCTGTACTAAAGAAAACATAAATATTGTCAGGTACTTCTCTTATGAAAATATTTGCACATCAAATGATTATAAAATTGGACAAAAAATGAAAAATGTCAAAGGAAAGTAAAGGTAACATGAACAAATTAAATTACTATCAATACTATTTTATAAATAAAACAACATTCATATGTATATATCCAATCAACATTACAATTCTATCAATATCATCATTTCCAATGTTGTTTGTCGTCTAGTTTTAATACCAACCGCATCCTCGGACTTTTTCATTTGTGATCTTTACTCAAATAAGGCTTTTTTTATGGTTCTTTACAGAAATGTTTGTTTTTGTTACTATTTCAGGAATTATGTGGAAAATGTAGACACCCCATTTTTGACCGTCCTCAAGACCTGGACGTCACCGCTTGAACACTCGGTGATTATCCATGTTCGTGTTCGTTTGGAGTTCCCGGAGTTCTCGGCTACGCGCCTTGCCTCAGGATCCCCGAACTCGACTGTTTTGTGTCTGGTTTTGCACCAAACACTTGTGTTTTGCCTTGGAGGGGCAGGGAATGCCTTGTGAGGCATCCCCACACACCACCGGCAGTGGCTAGAGGCCACCGGCTGGTTGGTGTTGCCATCGGCACTATATTGTGCCGGTCGGCACTATTTTGTGCCGGTCGGCAGTCAATTTTGGCAAAATGACCATTTTGCCCTGCCGACTACTTTACAGCTGTTTTTGGAGAAATTTTCAGACAGCTTTATAGCTTTTGTTTCCCCTCCATACACGTGTATGGGGGATGAGCCTCTTGGTTAGCTTAACTTGTAAGTTTAGTTGCCTATAAGAGGACCCTTCCTCCTCTTGGCTCAAGGTTGGAAGAAGTTTTGATTTTTTAGACATTTTAGACAGAGAGAAGCTCTGGTTTTAGGTTAGAAGTTTTGTATCTATCCCATCTCTCTTCTTCCCTCTTATTTGTACACTAGGTGTTTGTGACTTACTATTGCTCATCAACACCTAGTGTTTCACCTTCCTTTGGTTACTGAGGTTCTAAGGGCTGGTTCTTGAAGTTTTTGGTTGGATTTGAGCTCAAGGAAGCAACAACATCAACCTTTGTGAAGGTGGTCTTCAAGGGTAAGAAACTACCCTTTTTACCCCATTTTTGCACTCCATTTTTACATAGCTTAGAACTATTTTTGTGCTTGGTGATCAACATATAAAAGTTCTGTTTTTGGTCCTCTTTATTGTTGGTTAAGAGTGTTTTGTGCTTTGGGAGGTTTGACCACCCTTAGGCCTTGAAAAGACCTCATTTTGTGCTAT